>JAOSYY010000010.1:3151158-3199135 GCA_025727935.1 Hebomoia glaucippe
GAGTAGGTATTCAATAGATGGCACTGTGTTTAAAGCACAAACGTTTCAATAATAATAATGCTTACTAATTATAATTTGATATAACAAAAACCTTAGGTACAGCAGCGCGTGGCCAGGTCATCTAGTTGGTTTAATATAGACTTGTCTCGATACGGGGTTCTCAAGGTTTCATGAATGTAATTTAAAAATGTTCAGTATATTTTTTAAGTATTAATAATAACAATTTGATGTTATGCGTGTAACTGTCTCATATAACTACATTTTTATCTTGTTAGTCTTGAGCTCAGAGTGATTCGCTTAACTGTTTGATTGAATGAATGGTGTGTTAAACGGTTAATAGTTTAAGAATGACACGCGACTGGGGTAGAGGAGGATTTGACATCACCTCCCAAGTCGTGTTCGTTTCCACTGTTTTATCAATACAAAATTGTCATATATTTTCAGTTTTCGGTAGAATTAAAGCAAACATACTCGTACAGCCTTGTTTAGAATTACGACTTAGCTTTAGTCCTTGACATTAATATATCGTGTGTCGTTCAATTCTGTAGAGATTTTGAAGAGAAGGCCAAGATGGCCTCTAAATCATGATGTTTATATTTTCAGAAAATCAGGGGTGTGTTTTGTTAGGGCTTGAATTGCAAGCCTGCACCGTACAAATCACGCGAAACATCAGAATAATCATTTTGGAATTTCTATATGTATCTATACGAATATATAAAATTGAGATGTCTGTTTTGTAATATAAAAAAGACAAATTTATATTTTTTAATAAACTCATAAGAAAGTACTTATATACAGGTTACGTAGGTATAACGGAAACGTAATTCATAAAAATGTTGTCTGTTTGTCTGTTTATTTCATGTAGTTACCGCAACGGATAGGCCGGTTCGACAGTACCTTTATTAGCATATAGCTGACAATAACTAGCCTATTGCAAAAAAAGTAAAATGGATTGAAATTCTGTGAGTTAGTTTCATTGGCAATGTTTAAATTTGTCAGATATCTTTAAATGCAACTGCGATCTGACCGGGCAATAAAAGTTAATTCTGCTGATTATTATAGATGTTTTTGCAGTCCCTGCTATTGGGAAAATTTTCCACACATAGAATTGTCCTAGATAAATAGAAAGTTTCGTCTACGATTGGCTTCCGATTGTCTGGAAAATAAGTGATAAAAAAGTCCTTTTACATTACATTCAATTTCTATCATATTTATATATCATTAATATCAGGCAACGGTGAACGATTTTTTAGATTAATGTTCAATCAGTATTTTATTAGATTATATTAGCTTGTGGAATTCTTTTGATAATCAAGAAATTTATTGTTTCGATTTTATCGTATCATTATTTTGTAACTATAAGAGTGTTGCGTGAAAGGTATTTTTTTTATAATAAATATGTCCGGTTGTTATAAAATTACAAGCTTTTTCTCATTTTGATACATAAAGGTATCCCTATTAAATGTTTACAATGTAGAAGAAAGTTTAATTTAGCCCAATTTTTTAGTTCCTCTATGAAATGATTTTACAATGTTACATTAATGTTGCCATTTTATTTTGTGAGTAACTAAAATTATGTCTAAAATAATTTGGCTATCTTTGACAGAAAGGTGCTGTGGGTTACCACGTGATCATGTGTTTAGATATTTGTGTACTTTTAGAAACTAACGGAGTATACGTACCCGTACTACGAAATCCCGAAATAACCGAGCTATTATTACATACAGTAGGATAGTAAACGCAAAATATTGTGTTACTACAGTATCCTATCTACGGATATCCGTAATTTGAATTCGGAATGCGGCTGTTAAATGTACAGCAATTTAAAGAAGTTTATCAACCTCTGCTCATCTGTTGTCACGTATGCGGGTAGGTGTTTGTTGCCAAACACTGCCAATTATTTATAGTAGTTGACGTAAACCCTTTGACTACTTGGATTGGGGCCAGAACGACAACGTCACCGTACATGTGTCTCTTATCCCGGCCGTATGTGGAATTCTCGATAATTTTCGGATTTGACAGATGTGAAGGTCGAATTATGCAATTTATGAGTTTAGAGATTTTCAAAATAAATCAACACTGCTCAAACGGTCTATTTTAAAGTAATCGATTTATTAAGATTTTATTTTACTCGCCATACATATAGGCTTAAAATATGTATACTGTAGCGTGTTACAATAATAATCATTTTACAATTATTTTTTTGTATTTAACACATTACAAATCTGTTAAGTTTACTTTATTTAAATGTGTGACACTCGAGTTAATTATGAGACAATATGTAAAGCAAATAGTCGGATATCACAGGTTTATAGATATTTATTAGTTTCAATTATCAATTTGTGTTGACATTTAAAGGTAGATAGATAATTACTTAATCATAATTTGTTGATTTGTATTCAAAGTGACCTACTTATAATTACAAATTTCTGTGCATAAAACATTTCATATGTCAAATTTTTAAGTTATTATTTTAGAGCTAATACGCTTGGTGGCAGAAATTATTAATTAAAAGTCGGCCTGAAAATGTTTCGATATAAAATATATTTTAGCAGCCACGTACCAAGTTCGCCTAATTGTACTGAAACTAGATAAATAACGTGAAATTCCAACAATAAATGATGTTGATGTTACTTTTGGATTAAGTTTCATTATAATTGCCAATATTTTTATTTTCCTTAGGACTTAAATTTAACTTATTTCAGTGTGCACACCACTGTCCCAAAAGACTTATGTATGACATTCTTATAATCGTTTATAGATGGTAAGACTAAATAAATATTTGCTAGATCTAACCGCAGTTAGAACGCCCATTTAAATATCATATTTGTACATATATCACTGCTCATTTAGTACTGTTCACTCTTATCGTGACTTCTATATTAACAATAAGGACCAAACAGTAGGTATACAATATTCTACAAATGAAATACTAATAAATTTGTACAACTCTGCAAGTTTAAACATAACTTTTGTATAATACTGGGGTGTTTTTAACAACAAAAATTGAGACTGGCGACTGACAACTAACAACTGCCGACTAACCCATAATTTTTTTATAAACTAAATGATGAACGCGTTATAGTCTTAAAATGATGCAGACATTAACCCATAAAGTACTACGCGAACACCCTTCATACTCTTTAACTAATAGTAGGGTAGTTGGAAATAATTAGTACGAGGCGGTCACTCTCAAATGAAGACAACATTAATAAATAATATTTTGCGAGTTAACACCGTATTATATAGGACATGCTCATCATATTAAAATATTCTTTTATGATTCTGAGTAGACTTTGTTATTATAAAAATCAACATATTCCTCAGTGGCCTGCGCTCTCCATTTAATGCTAGGTACTCTGGGTTCGAATATCAGGGTAACGAGATAAAGAATAATATGTCGTTTGGGCAGGTGACATTTGTCTGGAAATTCCTTTTTTATAAGTCTGCATATACATATTTAGTCATATATTGAGAAATTCGTCTATTGTATATAGTTTTTGCTAGTTAAACATATTACGCAAATAATATACATGATATTTTGTTGCAGCATGAGGTCTCGACGGCGCTGCAGTATACGCATGGAAGCCCGGCGGACTGCTGACCACGCGCTGCACACGTTGCGCGCGCAGTTTCGCCGTGCGTTGCCGGAATGGACCGCGCGCGCCTCACGCCGTCGCCGGATCGCGCGAATCATCGGCCGCTCCAAGGAGGACCCGGCGGAACCGTCAACGCGGCCATCTCGTCCGCGGAGGCCTTAAGCGAACCAGAGACTACGCGGCCCGCGCCGCGTGTGCTGCCTTGTATACCCGAGGGCGAACCCTTGCTCCGCGACCCGCTCAGTGTTAGTGAAGTGCCGCGGAAAAACGGACGATTACTACATGTTCAATTCGATGCTCAGTCTCCTCCCGCGCCTGTATCAGTTACTGGCTCCTCGTCTAGCTCCAGCTCAGATGATGAAGACGTGTCGATTGCCGAAGCCCGCCCGCCGGATGGCGGCTGGGGATGGGTTGTCGTATTCGCTTCCTTCATGGTCAATCTCATCGCTGATGGTATTACGTTCAGTTTTGGCGTGTTTTTTCCATACTTTTTGGAGTACTTTGGCGAGGGCAAGGGAAAAACCGCGTGGATTGGCGGTATTTTTATGGCGATGCCGTTGTTATCCGGTCCCATCGCAAGTTTCTTGACCGACAGATATGGTTGTCGGCGCATGACTATTTTTGGATCTATTCTCGCCGCAATAGGTTTTGTAATCTCAGCTTTTGTAGATAATATGGAAACTTTATTCGTGACTTTCGGTATTATGGCCGGCTTTGGATTGAGTTTATGTTACGTGGCGGCGGTTGTGATAGTAGCGTATTACTTTGAGAAGAAGCGATCTTTAGCTACTGGAATATCAGTGTGCGGAAGTGGAATTGGCACATTTATATTTGCGCCATTGACGTACATATTGTTGGATGAGTACGGATGGCGTGGTACAACCCTCATACTGGCTGGTTTTTTTCTTAACATGGCAGTATGCGGTTTGCTGTTTCGGGATCTTCCGTGGACGGCAACTATGAATGAAGAAAGAGCAAAAGAAAGAAAGAGACGACGAGAGAGGAAACGGAACAAACGTTATGGATCATCGGTGGATAGTTTTTCAGACAGTAAAAGCAGTGCTGCAGGTTCTGCAAAAATAACAGATAACTCGGATATTGAAGCTGTAACGGCAACGATTGTGCCACAATTTAGTTCGCTAGTTGACCTTCCGACATTCATGACCGGAGACGAAGGAGTGTCTCTGGAAATATTTGAAATGATGTCTAATCGTGGTAGAGCTTATGCTATTCTAGCTCAGAACAATTACCCAGGTGTTATGTTACCGTCTAGAAGTTTCAGTGATAGCGGTCGCCTTAACGAACAATCTCCGCCTAAAGCAATAATGTCTCCTGGATGTATGTCACCGGGACCAATATCACCGACGTCAACTTCTAATGCGACAACGACGAATACTTCAAGAGCTCCTCTAAATGATAAGGCTGCCTTATCGCTATGGTTAAAAAGACAGGGAGCTGGTTCTACAAAAAAACCACCGGCATTTTTGAAAGATTTGAGGATACATAGGCATTCATTGACGTATAGAGGTGCTATGCTTAATATAAATCGCTATAGACTGAGAGCCTCGTCGTGTCCTAATATATTTCGAAACTCTATGACTACCATTGCTAAAGAAAAGGTTAGTACGTATTTTTCATTGTAAAATTAATTCAATTCTAAAAAAAAACGTTCACGAAAAGTTTCTACACCTATATTGAAATAATATTCATAAAACGGGGAGTGATAATCGCATTCCTGTCCCTTAGAAAATTCTTATTGCTTTTGTAAAAAAGATATAATAAAGTTCAGTTAAACTAAAATAACAACAGGTAGATGTCTTCACCTTACCTGAACGTTTTTCTCGTGATCAAATAAAATATATTTTTTATAATGTAGCAATACCTAGTAAGCCTGAGATCTTATACTACTAAGTAGGCTTATTATAAATATTTGTATCTGTATTTTTCAGCTCCAATGGTATGCTGGTCTGTGGGACTTCTGGGACTTGGTCGTGGACGTATTAGACTTCTCTCATTTCCTGAACCCTGCGTTCCTGGTGTTCGCGATATCTAACTTTTTACTGTATATGTGGTATGATGTACCTTATGTGTACATGGCGGACAACGGTCAAAGCATGGGCTTTAATGCGTCACAATCGGCTATGCTGATATCCATTATTGGTATTCTCAACATGTTCGGAGAGGTGAGGAATTTTCTTAAAACTAATTGAAAATGTTCTAAGTACCTTTTTTAATACATTATATGATTTAAGATATCTTTCCGACAAATATTGATAATCTGTCAGCAAACAAGGTAGATTAAAACAAAGATAAAAAATAATTATTTTTTAACATACATAATCCCATTTTAATAATCCTTTGACGTGCCGCCTAAAGGGTTGCTTATTATAAGATGAGACGGGATACATAACTTTTAATCAATTTTAATTACCTCTAAACAAATTCTGAGATTAACAAAGATACTTTGAGAATAGGAGAGTAAACGGATAATATTTACTAAACTATCTTTATGAATTACACACATGATGTAATATGGCTTAGGCACTAAGGTTGGCAACGCGCCTTCTAGATCTATTGATCTTGTAAGTTTCCATGGGCAACAGGAATCGCCTAGTATATGTGGACAGTATGCTAGTTTGCCTTCCTATCGCATAAAAAGTCTCTATTTCATTCATATAAAAATAATTATATTACTCTTAACATTGGAACAGCTCTAGTATATCTATCACTTGCGTTAACAGTGCAAGGTTAGAATAAACATCATTTTTGATAAAATAATATCAAATAATTATAGTGAATTTAACTCTTTTATCATTACTATTTGATAACCAAGCACAGTTTAATATAAGATAGCTGTAGAGATAAATTTATTGATGTTATACATTGTAGATATATTGTGTTTTCTACTTACTATTGGAAATATGCGGAAATTTATAAATTAATCCTAAAAACTATTTTCTTGGTGATTACTAAATATATTAACACGTTAGCCAGATGAGCCTATATTTTATCTCGTTACCAACACTGGGCTTAGTTATATACTATGAATAAGATACCAATGTGATTGTGGCAACGTTGATTGCACCAATCATTTTAAATAATTTATCATTAAATGCTGATATTAAATATCTTTAATAATATACGCAGTGATTACGACATCCTAATCTAATCAAAAATCTTATACAATCACAACAGATCCCTATTCGTATTTCATATTTCTATAATATTATATGAAAATGTTAAAAATATGAGATCTGTACCACGGTACCTATCTATTAGTAAATTGTATTGCCATTTTAGGCGCAGTAGGTTTGTAGCTAAGCAATACCGCACGCTCATTTGTTGACGTTATACGATTATAGAAACATAGACTTATCCGAATTGTAGGGAATGACGTCGTTATCAACGTCTGTCCGTTTCTACCTTTGTTGTTCCAAACATACGACGAGTTTGATGATTTTCATTTCGATATAGTGTACGGAGGCTTTGTACTATGTATTTTTATATGTTGTATCCTAATTAATCTTTTAAAACCTATTGGTATTCAAGTTTGTCAATTAAGTTTCTAAAACATTCAATGGAATGTGGAATATTATATTATTTAAAGTACATTCGAGTTCTATATTCCAAAAGGCTGCTCAAGTCTTAATCTATACTTGACCATTATAAGTACTTATATCAAAACTTTATGAACAAAATACCTAAAACCAAATTGAAACTTAAGTATTGATTTAAGTTACGGGCCTTACTAATAAGTCTTATAATTACTTATAAGTAAGTTGCATCCGTATGAACCAGTGATTAGTTAGTATGCTATAAAAATCTATTATAAATAATTAACTTATCTTGACCCATTTAGCATAAGATAAACGGCTGATATGATTAGTTACGTAAGAACATACTCGGTTAATAATTACTCATCTAACAACATTATAATTATCATACAATTGTATATAAAAACCATTATTATTAATTACAAATGTTAGTTTTACAATTACTCTTACCTATTTATTTTAGTCATACAATTTCTCTCTATTTTTATATCAGGATAGACTAATATAAAGTTAGACTGCCTCGTAGACTGTTTTGTTATTAATTCATATACTGAACAGGGGATAAGTATTAATTACAGCAGCTTACGACCTTTTTATCTGTGAATGGTATTTCGTGAAGACGAAGTAATTTCAATACACGGTTTTTTTAATACTTAAGTTTTTAACGCCTTAGTACATATATGTGAAAAGTCTGTTTCATAACACTAATGTCATAGTTATAGAAAATATAAAATATGCTGTACAAGGCGAGAATAAAGCCCGCGATACTGTCGTCTAATGCAATCTTTACAAGACCAACGAGGTCGTCAAAGTATATCAAGTAATAAATCCTACAACTTTCCGTTTTAAATTTTAAGCAAGTCTATAAATACACTAGCTGACCCAGCAAATGTCGTTTAGCCTCATAAATATATAAGGGTTCATTGTTGAGGGGTGACAATTGGGGGTTGTATGTATTTTTATATGTTGTGTCCTCAAAATGTAAAAACAAAAAATTCAGGCGTACCGATACTCATATCCGACTACTTTTACCTATCTACCTACTGAATATAAAATTTCATAAAAATCGTTCGAGCCGTTTCAGAGGAGGTCAATTACGCACACCGAGACAAGAGAATTTTATACATTCGAATATATCGGAGAACAACGCTTTCGGAAAGCAGAATAAAAAAAACGAGCCAAAATATTTCGCATAATTTTTCCGTAGTCAAAAAACTTATTATATTCATTTAACATTGGTAATGGTTTAAATGATAAATATTTGTCGATAGTTTTCATACTCTGGGGATTCGTTCTAATGAAAGCTTGATATAAATACAAGGATTAAGTACTTTCATTAGCGCATGGCCTCGCTTTTACCACGGATATTTTTTCCCTTTTAATATTCAGCAGAAAATACTGTACTGCACCTACGAATGTAAAATATACTTAAGTTTTTTTCCTATCTCAGAATAGATTATGGTAGATATCTTAGCAATTTCGATGAACATAAATATTTTTATTACCTTTGGTGGTTAAAAGACACACAGGGAGCAGGGATGAATCAAATTACACTTACACCTCATATAGAACCCGTGTTGATTAAACTGTCTCTAAATACGTCGCAATGTTGTAATGTTTGCCGCCGTATAAGTCAATATTATTAATTATTCTATGAATACAATATTATACATTTTTATCATATATATAGGGTCTTTGAAGTAGGGATGCAATTACTGAGAGTATCAAAGACTCCAATAGATCTAGTTCGAGTGCTAGAAATATAATAAATGGTGCCTATATGTTTATTAAATAATCAGGTTGTTAGTACAACAACGTATTAATTTAATTTAAAACATTTTCAGATACTCCTCGGATGGGTAGGCGATTGGGAATGTGTAAACCCTAGCATCGTTTACGCTGGATGTATGATATTGTGCGGACTCGTGACATTGATAATGCCACTCCTGACCACGTACTTCGCTGTTGCTGCAGCGTCTGGAGCCTTTGGAGCATTTATAGCGGCCAACTATTCCCTTACGAGTATCATACTGGTGGAACAGATCACGTTGGAGAAGTTCACCAACGCGTATGGGCTCTTGTTGCTTATCCAGGGGGTGGCTAATCTTGTGGGACCATCGTTAGCAGGTATAAATATCAAATAAGATAAAGTATTTCTTCTTAGAATTTCGCAAACAAAATGAATTACTGATCTACAGTCCGTTATTCAGTGATTATTCATGTAAGTCACATCACTTACTTCAAAGGAATCTCGTGCTGGTCTGTCAGTCTGTAAGAAAAATATCTCAATCAAGTTAACACTAAAACAAAAGCCTGTATTTAGATGTTTGTAAGGAAAGTATAATTACAAATAAAATATTTCTTTTCCGGTTTTCCAGGATGGGTGTATGACATGCGAGGTTCGTACGACCTCTCCTTCTACCTTGCGGGTGTTTTTATCGGTATGTCTGGACTCGTCCTGTTCGTCTTACCCGCCTACAATCACACGAAGAAATGCAGGCGCAAGAGACGTGGCCAAGGCGACATTGGTCCGACTGTTAATGGTGGCGTAAAGTCAAATGGGAAACTTATGGCATAACCAATAGTTTAATGTATGTTATTTGATCTATAACGATAGATAACGACGGTTAGTTTAACAAATCATGATATTTCCATGTTTTAATGATTTTTTGACAGTAATGTGGGCTCGTTTTCCAAGAAATAACTCACTTTTTGCTTTTTGTCGTGTAAAATGCACGGTCCCAGATGGATTACTAAAACATGCAGTTGATTGTAAAGGCCAAACTAGGCCATATAACTGAGAAACAGTAACATCTCAAGAATTATCAAAATTTTATATAAACGAAATGGTTTAGTAATTCTTAAATCTGGCTTTGAACTTAGGCCACGTTTTGGAATATGGGATTAATCAAGTAGTAAGTGAAGGTGATACTGTATTGAGGTTAAAATGTTGGTAACTTTCTACCAACGAACCAAAACCTGCTTTAAGCTTATTAAAAGTGGAATATACACTCATACTAGAACTTCTGAAACAGAAACAGTTTTAGATTATGTAATATTATTGAACTCTAATTATACAAAGAAGAAATGTAAATCTTTGAGAAAACCGTAAATTACACGACTTTAAGAGTTTATATAAAATTTTTAATTCAGTCAAAATAATATGTTTTATGATGAGAACTTTATTCATTTCTCGAATATGCTTTTAGCACAGCGAATGTATAACAATCATACAAATTTACTGTTTTTTTAGAATTCAATATTAAAATTCTATAATAATATTGACAAGCTATGGTACCAATAAGATTTTTATTAAATTTAGATTTAGAGATGCCTGCTGATAGGATGGTAACAATGCTGTGACAAAAAAGTTCATTATTTACAAATAATTGTAATGAGTGAATGAAATTTACCAAATGTAACGTGTGCATGAGTTGAAGAATGCTATTGATGATAAATGAATCATATTTTAAAATGATTTATTGATAGCCATAGACAGTACCTCTTAAATAGATGAGTTTTAATAAGTATTATTTTGAATGTTTTATGGTTTTAATGAAACAAAATAATTCAATGTTAGTAGAAATATATAAAATAGATGAATTGTAAAAGCCTTAAATGGAAACGGAACCTAACAACAGCAGTCAAATATAGTTATATCTCTCTTTCTCTTGCATATTAATAGAATAAGACACATTATTTATTCAAATATAAATAGTTAAAACTGTTCATTCAGTCTTCCCAAATACACCATAATGAATCATATTCTAAATACGAAATTTCAAATGGCCTTAGAATCTTTTAGAAGTTAGAAAATGCTAGAGATAGATACAATTTATGATATATCAGATAAAAGCTACTAAAATTTATACAAATATTATCGAATAGCGATTGGTTTAGATATTTTTGGACTGATTTGGATTGATCCTAAATAGGAGTTTTGGAATGATGCAATTATGGAACAGTGAAAAGGTTTAGTGGTGTCTGAAAGTATTAATCTTGACATTTCCAAAATTGAGAAAGTTTAGTTTAAATGAATCCTTAGGTTATTTTCATCATTTAGTCATATAGCTATGTAAAAGTGTGTTCCGCTGGTCGGATGTAGTGAAATGGAAGTTGTTTTGAATAAAAAAATATTCTAGTGTATCAGACATGGGAGAAATTCAAATAAGTGGGGTTTCATCATATTCTATACATTTTGTACACAATGCCTCGATAAAGAGTACCTGGACTCTAAAAGTTAAAGTTAAATTTGTAGGTTTGTCGTATAGTTCAATAAAACACCTCTAATTTTATTTAACCTTTTAATAAATCTTAAACTAAATTTTAAATGTTTCCACTTCTTAAACAATCCTTCGATGCACATCGAGTTAAATATGCGAACTACCTTTGTAAATGCAACATATGGATTTTTGTGACGGAGTTTTAAGTCTTCCGTTCTATCTTTCACATTGTCTCATATTTTAGAACTGAAAGAAGCCTGCTAGGAAGCTATTAGCGAGTGTGAAAGATGTGTGCAGCTAATAACAAATAGAATAGTGTTTGCTTGTAGGCAGAAGTTGGATAATGATAAGGTCAATCTAATGTACCTTATATGTTGTGACTATGAGAGTTTTAGCTAGTTGGTGTTGCTGATATATTCAAAAGTTTATTTATTCTGAGTAATTTATTATTCTGCAGAAGTTGAGATTTTTTTGCAATTACTCTTGTATTTTTTAAAGTTTAATTTAGATTGTGATTGGTTTACCAAAGAAACTTTTTCTAATAGAGCAATAATATTTTTACAAGTTCTCTTGATTAGTTCTGTCGGACCATTTTAATAATTTAATTTGATTAAACATATTCAAAATAATTTCCAAGCAAGTATCGTCTAATGAGCGACAATTCAACAATGAATATTTTTTTTATCAGTGCCTGAATTCAGTAAAAATAAAATTATGTGTTTTTTCTATATCGTGACAATAGAGGATAGTGTTAAGTAAAATGCATTTTTCATATTTGATAATATTTGAAATCCCCGTAAGATTTAAACTTTTTCATACATTGAGTAATTTGCAAGAATTGATATTGATTAATTGATATGATATTTAAGATTTAGCGTCTTGATAAATATGATCTGTTATTTTATTAAAGTAAGGGCTAATTTTCTAATGTTAAATATTTTATCGAGGAATAATATGGAACTTTGCTATTTTGACAAATATGGTTGTAAAATTGTATCTTAAATCTCGGTTAAAGCTTATTAACCGTTAAAAATCTTATTTATTGGTATCTGGTAAGATTTATGGAACGTAGACTACAGCAAAAATCTTGAATAGTTTTTGGGGCCTGGGAAACCGTTGAGGGCAATCTTTCAAGATCGACCAATAATGGCTAACAGAATTATCCTAACTCGCACTCGAACCGATATTGCTCTATTTCTTCTGGTCTGTTCATTAAAGATCTAAAAACTAGTTCAAAAATGTTTGCCTTTATTTAGACTTGTTAATATTTTAATACGTAAAAGCATTATATATCAATAAGTAACACGTTATAAAACACCAAAGACTGTTTCCTATTTGAAAATTGTTCTGTAGAAGTAGTTGCTAGCAGGATAAGGGATGGATTTATTATCTTTTGTAATCATTATATAAGGGGCAGACATATCAGTGTCTGTTTCAAAAACTATCTTTTACGTTTACGTAGACATGGTACGTTCTACACCTGTGTAGTTTTTCAAGCGATTTGTGATGTACATTGGAGTTATACGATTACGGCATTTTAAACAAATGGATATGATTGTTGTAGTATATCTACGTAAGATTCGCCATAGCTCCGAACTTTTTCCGATTTTAAAATGAAGTGTAAATCAAGTTTTCATAATTCAACGTAGGCTATATTTTATGTAAAAAAGTCAATTTAGTAGTAGTTTCAAACCAAAAAGGGAATAGTTCATATGTTTCAATAGTGCTGTATAATTATTATTGTTATTAATTTGCAACTAATACATATTTTAAATATTAATCGCAATTTTTATAATATCTTACCATTTCTTCATAATTTATGCAGATAACTGAATGATTATTTTTATTAAGAACCGCTCATGTTTAATCGAACACTTTCGTTTCACAATAAATATGTGCATTGTCTTAGTCCATACAAATTATACGTTTTGTCTATTTATATGAATTTAATGAGAATATTGTCATGAAGTTACAGGTTATTTTGGAAAATGCTGAAATTTGTACCTTAAGTAGGCTTCATAAAGAGTCTCAATTTACATATAACCACTGATTTTCAATCCGTTACAGGAATTTTATTTAGAATGCAGTAATATTTATTGCAGTCGTATTTATTAGGCAAATTTAGTGACACATTATTTTAATTACTTTAGATAGTCTAAGACATTTTTGAATTTTTTCTTCTTGTGAGCCAGCTCAGTTAAAATTGTGCGGACACTCGATGGATTTGTCTTGTATTTTAATACACAAATTGAAACTGACCGAAAACTTATATACATAATTTAGAGTACTTTACGTCATTTATTGATTTATTTGGTTTTCGTTGCGATACTCAGCAAAAATTCAGTTTCTATTTTATTCAATTTTAGGTAGACTGAAATAAAGGTAAGATTCATCTAATAGGAGATCCTAGTGTGAGTTCATGCCCTTGCTAAATCTATTTTATGTAGAAGCGTAGGTGGCACTGTCTTATAAATTAGAATAATTTTTAATCACAAAAGATTACATATTTTAACACATTAGCTCAAATGCTTTTAATTAGCAACAATATGGTGCGTTTAGCGTTAATACTGTCTTGCCGATTAAGATTCTGTAATAACTATGCTTTTACAACCATATTGCAGTACGTATTTTTGCGTTTAAGCTATGGTTTGGTAATGGTGGTAAATGAAACGGGTTTAATATAATGTACTATACATATGTATAAATATTATGTTGTGTGCGTCTTTAGTAAAATTATTTTTTTATATATTTTTGTTTTATTTTCTGTTCCTCTTCTTATTTACAGTAATATTTCAGTCATATCACTGAGAATATGTCGGGTTTTGAATTTCATGCCTAAGACGATACTTTTCAAATTATTGTATAACACTGCGGCTTTTGGAAGAATACCATACCAACGGTTTTTTATGTGTACCTTAAATACGATTGGCACCAATAAATAATGTAGATTTTATTCCATATAAGATCTTGTGATCAGAATTGTTTAATTCATTAAATACCTCATAATTAACTATGTAGATCAATGGGGCCTTCTAATATAGGCTCAAGACACCCTTGTAATATTAAGATTAAGGTTATTTCAAATAAATTCTGTTTAATCAAAAGTGTTTTATTTAAAAATAGTGTCATGTAATGCCATATCAGAGTACAGCAATTTATCAAACAAGAGATAAGGCCTGCACGCGGTGTACACGTGTATTTCGCAGTAATAAGGTCTGTTATCATTTAACTAAACATTTTATATCCGTTTGTCAAATCATTTTTTCATTAAAGTTTGATTTTGAATTGCTCTCCATTAACTGGAATAATTATATAAGTTCATTTTTCTTCAATAAGGTGAAATAACGTTATTCATTCTACATGTTTTTACGTACCTAATTAAAATTTAGTGCAGCCACATGTTCATCATAAATACATACATACACATATATACTCATAAACATAAACAATGATTTCAGTTAGTTGAAAATAAACCTTAAAGATTAAGTTATTAGGGTTTTTGATTTTGTCTTTTCGACTTATGAATTTGTAAACGTACGCAGTAATACGAGTAAATCTCGCAATGAGATGTAGTTCATTTAGTTCTCTATAAAATCAGCAGACGATAAAAAGTAGCTTAAGAAATCCATTAAGGTCAATGCAGCAGGTAACTAGAATAAATAATGACAAGAAGTTTTCTGCATCTGCAACTCCCCGAAAGTTTTTAAGGTTTCAGCATCCCTACGAACTAAAAACTTTATTATTGTTTTGCCTAACATTTAAATAATTTAAATTATTTGAAATGAGATATTAAATAATTGCCGTCTAGTTGAACATTGTACATAGTATTAACAAACCTCGCAAAAAGTTTTAACGTAAAGCTTGTTTTTCTCGTGTTTCGTGAACATTTTGCTCTCTCTAAATGAAAAGGAAAATATATTGTCTAAAGCTTTTAGGTAACATGGAGCGACAACATGAAAACTACATTAAATTTTCGACCTTATATCGTGTAGCACATAATATTTGTTGACAATTTATGTTTTAATAATTTTAAACTGTACTTTATGATCACATTAAATTCTAAAGATATACTTAACACATTTTAATTAAAATGTATTGATTTAGGAGGTAATGAAATGAGGTGGACAAGTTTTAAATGAATTCACCACAAAAATTGTATGACAATTGAAAAAGAAAGCTTATGAAAATAATATAATAACAATCATAGAGCGCGTATACTAAAAAACATAAACACATTGATTTCGTTGACGTAATCAGCTGTCTTGGACTAAACACATAAAAGCAAAACATTGCTTTTGTTCACTTAGATATTAATTTTAATACATATTAAGCCCACCGTTCATATTTCAAACCACTGCCGTACAAATAAAATCGTATTGTATAATATTGGATGTTTATTAGTGTAGAAATAGCTGACACCAATATTTCGTTAAAACATAAATTAACTTATGCAAGCGGTATTGTGTCAAGTTAATTAATTTGATAAACTGTTGTGTCGAGTACATTTCATTAATTAAGGGTAAAACCACTAAAAGCCATGTCAAAGGTTGTCGAAGGTAATTTAAGTAGAGTTGATGTATGTGCCTAATTTAGTTTTAATTTATTGAATATGAAATAATGACAACGCTGTTTATTAATTAACTGAGGAATGGAAATTACTATTAATTATAATATTTGATAGGAATTGCAATTGTTTAAAAAAAATTAATATAATAATGAAGTATGAATGCACACTAAATCAAATAGCGTACATCTTAAAACATAGAAGAAAAATATTTGTTAAGATTATGTTGATCACGTCTTCGAAGACTCAATCAGAGTCGGATTCGATATATCCCTGATCCCGCCTCGCACCGGAATCCTAAGATACGTGCCCGATAGAATTAGAAAGTTCTGGTATATTAAGAAAGTTACAAACCAGGGCCTAATATTAAATATTTTTAATAAAAACGACTTAAGATTTCTTATTTCAAATTACAATTCTTAAATTGATTTTTTTCATTTTAAGTTACTAAAAATTCAGCAAGGCGTGTATCACGAAAGTATTATTAAAAAGAGGAAACTTGCTCGTTTTTTAATATACGTCGTATTTAAAAAAAACAATACATATCACCTGTCACTTGATATACAGAAAATTGTACGAATCATAAATATAGATTCGTATCCTGCTCAATTGAATTTCCAGTATTTTAAATTGTCAAAATACTTTATTTTTTAGTCAAATTATAAAAACCCTTCATTCTGAATTTTGATGGTCTCTTGCACTACTGGGCCGAAGACAAAGTAAAACTGATTTAACTTTATGTGGTTTAAAGAAGCTAAAAAACGCTGTTTAACTTTTTGGCCTATAATCAGGTTAATCAATTAAGTAATCAATCCAAGGTGTATTATGTATAATCTAATATATGAAATTCTCGTGTCACGGCGTGCGTAATTGAACTCCGCCTAAATGGCTCGACTGATTTTCGTGAAATTTTATATGCATATTCAGTAGTTCTGAGAATCGGAAAACATCTATTTTTCATCTATCAAAATGCAAAGGGTGGTCCATCTCTAAATTATCTTTTTATATTTTAAACAGAATTTTTGGTTTATATTTTTTTTATGATAAATGTACATACAACCCCACATTTGCACCCTTCCACCAATCAACCGCTATATATTTATGTGACAAAACGACGTTTGCTGGATCAACTAGTCTATTTATAAAAATTCTCTGACTTGCAAGAGTTGTCTACTAGTTGAACAAAGTATCAAATGTACTAAAAAATAGAATAAAAATGTTTTATATTATAATGTTTATTTTTACATCGATGATCAACGTTAACTAATGTTATATCTACAAATAACCTAATATTATATCTATAAGCGAATATGAACGCTATTTTTCAGCGGGTTATTTCTTCAGAACCCAGCCAAATGAGATGTCGTAAAATACATTTCTCTCTTTCAATATCGTGCGGAATATCAACCGAAAATTCTAGATCATTCGGAACTATAAAACGTAAACATTTTTATTACTTCGCTCGCCTGATGCGGGACCCAAGTTGTAGTAATGCGGTGTTGAATATAATTTACAGGTCTCTCGGGGGAAACCCATCTGTCAAATATGAATGTTTAGTATATAAAGGACTACACCCATCTCGCTTATAATATTATAATATTACATTGCAAATAACTAACGCCAAAATGATTATTTTCTTTAAGTCAGAGACAATGACTCATTTTTTATAGTGAATAGTTACCCACAGTAACAAATAGTGAAGGCATCATAGAAGGGTAAAAAATGTACGGGGTCTGAATTTATCATCTCCTTTTTTTTGTTTTTATGAAGGGCGTTCGCGTTTTTAGCCTATTGGCTATTAAAACTAACCGGAGGTTTTGGGCGAGCGCGAAGGCGCTCGCAGTGTGCCTGCGACTAGACCAAGGGTGCCCCACCGGGGGCATCGGTCTCAGCTTGAGCTGCCGCAGCTTGTGTGGGTGCTTGAAGAGCGGGACGGATGCTCACCCGGGTGAGTAGTAAATGGAACAAGGGACCTCGCCTCCGCCGGCGGGGGCGTTTTCGGGTTCACGGGTAATCGTTTTCGTCGCCGTTACTTACGGATCGGATCGCGAGCTCGTCTCCTCTCAAGTCAAGTGAGCTCGTATGTCAATAGACTATTTAAGTGCACTTGATTACACGGAACACTATATTAAATAAATATATTAAAGGCAATGATTACTGTATTTTGTAGAAGGTAAGCATTTGGTATTCTTAAAATTAAATTAATCCAGGGATCACCCACCATTAATATGTTATTTTGTTGGCAAGGATTTTGTCTGCTCAGCAACTCGGTGTCAGTGACAGAGCAAAATTAAATCCCAGTGGAGACCGCACTTATTAAAATCTGCCCGAAAAACTGCTCTTTGCTACACAATGGGTAATCTAGCTGGCAAAAGCCGCGGTGTAGAAGTGTGTCTTAAATTATAAGCGGCAGTTAAAAAACAATATTCAAAAGGTGACAAACATTGATGATGCTAAAAGTAAGGATGCGAAGACACCTTAACATATAAGCTCAAGCTTCTTGAGATTCCATCAATCTACAGCAGATACCAAAGATATAAACAGAGGAATAAACACTAAACTATCGAGATATGCTGAAGTAACCTCTAAAACCTTATACTTGACTGTCATATTCAAAGGCACAGAAACAATAATTGATTTTTTAAATCATTAAAATAATTGCAAACGCGTTAGAAAGCGCTAGAAATCTGTTTAACTTGAGTAAATTATTATAACACAATATTAAAAGATGTTTTGGAAAAACATAATAAATCGCTACAACTTTTCACTTATAACCAGTTAACCAGCATTAATACTAAGCGGGCGTTATTAAATTAATTTCGGGATGTGTCGTGCGAATCGGGATGTAAAATGCGCGGCTGTTTCAGATTATCATGTTCGTTTACCCCATGAGAATTATTAGCCGCCATCTTATGTGCACAGCTGTATGAATTTGGATAACGTGATCGTTTGTGTACAAATATAGATAGTTAATTCATAAAGGCTACATGCTGAAGGAAAACGTTGTTCCTTTAATATTTTAATGTTTCCTTTTCCCACTTTTGTAAGCCGAAACTAAAAGTTTATAATTTAAAAGTTCTTAAATTAAAAGATGTTACTAATTAAAATCATTTTAATTTTCAAAATGAAATTTGTTTAGTTAAAAATACAAAAATCGGTTTTAAATTTGTTTGCTTGGAAATTATAAAACATATTTTATTTGAGTATAATTTGTGTTTATAAAACCAACATGCAAAATATCTCAAAGCAAACGATTTGTTTGATTTCCTCAAGGAGCGGTTTGCTAAGTTTTTAACTTCTAATCGTTTTTAAGTTTACTTAGGCGTATAAACAGATGAGTGGCCATTAAATTAATAACCTAACTTTGTTTGAATTATTTCTTTGAGATTTGGAAGTATCGGCTTGGGCGGTTGGTTATGCTCTCCCAGATAGAATATTGACATTACTCTCTTGGAACTCAATTAATATTAATCTTAGAAATATCTTAATTAAACTCTTTGTTAAGCATTATCTGTACCAAAAATATTCACCATAGTATATATATAAGTATAGTCTTATAGGATAGATTATAATATTATTCTATTAATTTTAACTGTCAATGTCATATTGTCTTGTTTTATCACAAACGACGTGTGGTTCTATGGGTGTATGTACCGTTGCTTTTAATTTGTTTTCAGGGAAAATATGATAGAAATATTTAATTTCAGTAGAATACACACAGTTGATTGCCCACCGTCGCTTGTTCGCCGATCGTTGTCCATGTCAATAATAATTTACTTTTGAGAAAAATGATCTGTAATACATATAAAAAGAAATGAGTTTTAATTTACCACTTCACTCGGTGACCCGGGGCGCCTTTATAAGTTATAAATTAGTTTAAATAATACATTATTCTAGTCTGTTAACGAAAGCAAAAATATTGTAATTTTAAACACATTCAAGTATACAAGAATATATTTGGTGTTCCATTTTTTTTATGCGATAACAAGGCAAACGTGCATACAGTTCACTTATACTAAACTATTCTTGTCGCCCATGGACACCTCCGATATCTTTAGATCTAGAAGACGAGTGGCAAACCTGAACAACTTAGCTATATTTACATTATTTAGGCAGTTTTAGGACGTTCTACTGCCAGCCTTACTATTTTTTATTTCAACTTATCGGAATTCTATACGTATAGGTAAACTAAATTTAAAACTAAATTAAAACTTATATTATTCATTATTTTTTTGTTGAAAGGCGGTTAACATTTTCAGTTGGTTAATTTGTCAAGTAGACCTCAGTGAAATTAGTCACGTAAGCTCCAGTTACAGTTGAAAGAGCCTGCCTCCTTGGGTTTATAATTTGATTGTCAACCAGACATGCTTTCATAATTAACTTGGTAAAGAAAATAATTTCGGAGAATTAAACCTCATTTTGCTTTGTCATCTTTATAAATGTACGCCTCGTAACCGCGTTAATTTTCTTTTTATAAAAGAACTTACAATATTAAAATGTCTTTATCTAATATCGTTGATCATTTTGAATAGCTAGATTGGAACATTTTTAATAATAATAAATAGACTTAATCGAGGTATATAAAGTTACTTCTATACTGGAAATTTATAATTGATCCTGCAAATATCATACCTAAATTTTTTTAAAATATTTATACTTTGTTTCTTTCTCGATTATTCTAAGACTTACTAATATACTTTATTGCTTAACAACCACAGATTATTTCCATTAATTGTAAAGTGTGTGGTAGTCGACCAATGCCGTTTCAAATATCATTTTTTTTGTCTATTTAGTTTATGTACATTCATATTAATGTTACCAAACTCATCTGATCACTTTAAATAACGCCGTCATATTTTATTTTCCCATGTATAGTTTCCCTACCCTTAATATGACACTGGCAAATAGTTGTATATTTTTGCCATTCATAAAATAAAAAAATATATCGCATTTTTCAGTCTATTCTTTTCCTCATAATCGTATTAAGCCACGTAACGAGCACGAACGAAAGTAATTCTCCAAGGTATCCCAAGTAACTTTACTTCAAGTTAAGAATACTCCTCCAGCACCTAATCCTTACTTATTATATAAGAGCTTTCTCATGTTTCGAGATGAGCTCGTTTCCACAATAAATTAGGTAAAAGCCTTTTATTGTTACCTCCGGGCCTAATTACAAGCAATCAATGTAAGTCATTATAATGATATAATGAGCCCAAAAACAGATCAGTGTCTGACCACGTACACATCAGATGGCCGCATCTTTGCAACTTAAAAATTGAACATATGGAATGTTGAATTTTAGCTTTATATCTTGTATCTTTGAGTTGTGTACGTTTCAATTTATGCTATTACTATTTTAAAGGCATGGAAAGTATTGAATTTTCACTTGTGTTACAAAGTATATAGAGATGGAAATATGGCAAAATTGTGTGAAGTGCGCCTTCAGGAAATTTTATAGTGATCATAAAAGAAAAAAGACGGTGTATTACTATATCATTGGTTATTATGTCATGTGGTATAAATTAAGGCTCACGTTGTTAAGTACATGGATGTCATAATAAAACATTAGAAACTTATCTATAATATAATAAAATAAATAGGCTTAGCATAAGTAATAAGATTTCTAATTGTATGTTAGCAGGTGCTTTATGGTTGAGGTGTGTTCATTGTAATAATACTCGTAAATTATACTTTTTAACGAAGTTGATTATGACTTCCCAACGAGTAAAACTTATTTATTACATTATTTATGACTTCTTTATCCTATAAAAATGTGCTAGCTTTTTTGTGACAACACGCAATCGAAAATAAAACAGCTAATACTGTGTTCCATACTTTAGATTTTATACATTTACAGTTTTGCAATACACGAGCATAATACTTACTTAATGGTTTACTTCAGCTATACGACATTACTTATCCAGCCAGGCTGCCAACCAACTTACTTAAATTTGAGTGTTTGGAATTTCACAGACTGAAATCGAATCGCGTATTACTGCAATTTACGACCATTCTATATAGTTATGAATAGTGTTTCACAGCTGACTGACGTCAGAATAACATTCATTTATTTTATGTTATTAAGTAGTATTATCACGCAGTCTTACGAGTATACGATGTTTACTTTATGATATATGATGATAGCACACTAAAAGTAGTCTAAAATATTATTTATTCAATTAACCACCTAATTAAAATAAATAGAGAGATTTACAACACTTTTATAATTTCTATGTTTCCGTAATAGTTCCGTGATTTTTTAATATGCATAAACAAAGCTGTTTTTTGGTATTACTACCAGAAACTTTATTTGTATGGATGTGTATTGTCTACTACATAATAAAAAGATTTTGGTGAATGTATTTATACTTAACTGAGATCTATATTTTGATAAATTGCTATCATTAAAAACATAAGTTTGTATAAATATGATAAGAATAATGTATAACTAAATACTCCCTCGACTGTTTGTCTTAAATAATTTTGCATAATACAAGCGACATCCCTTGCTTAAACTGTAATAATTATTCTCTTTGAGCCGTTGTTGATAATTCAGCCGTGAATTAACACTAAATGAAAATCAGTTATGAATGGGTTAAGTTTAGAAGTCATTAAAGGTTCAGTAACGTAGTACTGTAAACTGTGACCCAGCAATTCATTTGGAAATTGAATTATTATGATGACATGCTATAATGGAGCCCAAATCGATATAAACTAAAGGAATTTTCTAAAAGCAATTCTCTTTAGATATAAATATATACACTTTGTGCAATGTGACTAAGATAAACTAAACCTCATAATCGTTTGTTAAAAAGTAAGAAAAGTCTTTTAAATCTCCTTTGTAATTACTTAGCTTCCATTTCTTCTTATTGCTTCATACAATAATTGAAGTCAGTAAACTAATTTAAGAATGATATTAAAGCATATTTTAGGAGAAATCTCATTTATTTTCAGACAGAATTTTTGCCCCAAGTCAGAAAGTGAAGTGATACTCTTTAGTCTACCCCAGTAAATAACATCGAGTTGATTTGTACTGTACATATGACTTTATATTCCATATATAGGGGAGATAACTATAAAACCGAGTATGGGGGTAAAACTGGGACATGCATTAAATTAATTTCAAGTTTACGCGTGATTTTATACTGCCACCTTGAATAGTTTGTCAACAGAAATTATTTAACCTATGCGCGTGCATGTAGCAAATATTTAAGATTTTTTTTAATGAGATAGTTCGATCTAATTTTGGAGGGATCTGAAATTAGTATTCGTTTAAAAGCGTTAAGGTAAGAAAATTTTGTTTTTGTAGGAAAGTTTTCGTATGTATTAAGGTTAAACGATCATTAGTTGCATATTTATTTGGGTTCAATTTTATATTAGATTAGGTTACTTTCCTTGGTGCACACGAGGTAAAACTGTACGGCGTTTTACCGGGTGGTTCCCAGTTTTGTATAATTGTTATGTATTTTATCAAATGTTATTCTGTATGTTTAATTGTTACAATTATCATATAAAAATTCCACGAAAATATAAAAAGACGACTTATCGTCAGTCTTAGAGTGAAGTTGGTAAAAAAAAATATATTTTAGAGGTAAAGGCAAGTAGGCGTTATCTTTTCGGAGAAAGAGGCCAATTAACGACCGCTGTTCTATGCATCTTTGCTGAGGATGTCTTTATTCCATCAGTCTTAACTTTTCCGAGAGTTGGTATAAAGCCAGAATTGTGAGACGATACACCGACTAGAACTATTGCCGTATGTGAATACATAAGGCATTAGTTCCACTGGGAAGCCCGTGGATGTATACAAAGCGATATTTTTGTTCAATGTCTTGGTCATTGGATGTGTCAAACCTCTTAAGGATAACTCTGTTTTGCTTTTGCTTGATGGATATACAACACCTTCAAAAAATTTCGCTTCGACAGAAAAAGCAGGAGGAAATAGAGTCATCATACTTAGCTTTCTACCACACTGCACTAGTCGTCTAAAACCCCTAAACGTTACCATTATTAGCCCACTAAGTCGTACCAAGAAAGTACCTACTACCAACAAGTGATGACCTACATTAATAGGATATTTTAAATTTTCAAATATGTTTATTCTTGCTAACCTCCTAAACGATAGCGTTGCTTTTGACATGACTAGATTTTACGTTCATTTTAAAATAATAGGTTTTCACGCGTGAACATATTGGAAATTCCAAAGAAAGTACTTTACAAGATTTGTTATCAGTTTTTGAAATTTTAAGGTTCTTTTACCGTTAAAACAATAAAAAAAGTAAAACTGCAGGATTTTGGTTGTGTTATATGTATTATTTCAAAAAGCAAAGTTTAAAAAGTGCTAAGTACAGAGACGTGAGTGTTAAAAATGATAACGAATAATGTTACAATGAGATTTAAATATTTTAACATTCACATGGTGCTAGTACCTACTCGGATTTATTACGTTATATTATATACTAGAAGAGAAATTAGCTATCTGCATTTTATTCTTTTCAGAAACACGTAATGACTTTTTGTACCGTTTTCGATGTTATTTGATTTTTTTATTGAAATGGTTATGTGAAAAATTTAATGTTTTATAATTGCTACGCCATTTTTTATAATATATAGTTGTTAAGTTATTAATTACTATTAACATATCTACCTAATATTTAATATTTTACATTTATAAGCTAAAATTAACATTTAAAATTCTTTCTTCGAGAATTTTTCAAGTCCTTTTGTCAAATGTATGTGAATCTGCATTTAGCAAGTCGGTCCTTATAAACTGCTAATTGTTAATTAAGTTTGAAGACAAAACGTACTTCTTCATAGCGCTGTGATATCTTGATTGCTGTATACACCATGCAATTGAAATAGATGCGTTAAATGTCATATTAAGACTGCACATAAGAAAGTTAAAAATAAGCCTCATATCTTAATATAATATCTGAATTTAAATGTATTATAATTATTCTTTAAATTGAGAACTGATTTTGAAGATACGTTTAAGGGCTTGTTCCAATACAAGGCATATCAATATATATACGCATATTAAATTAATATATGATGTTATGTAATGTAATAAATTATGTTTATACAAGAAGGGACCTAAAACTAGTGAGAACGAATGATGCCGTGGAGAGCTTTTTTCAGGGCCAAGACAAAACTTTTTTGAAAGGGATTGAAGCGTTGGAAAAGCGCTGAACTCAAACTATGCATAAAAATAAATTATCATGTTATCAATAGTCATTATATTTTATCCCATTCTCACTACTTTTTGAACCCTCCTCGTATTAATAAAATTATTGACATAACTATATTTGACGTCATTTACAATTTAAATATAATGTATTAAATTATACATGGTATACTACTATTATTAAGACGATCTAAATCTATTTAACCCGTAAGTAATTATATGATAATAAGTTTGACAACGATGAGTACGTATGATAAGTATTTTTCTTAAATATTTAAATTACCGTTTTAAATACTGAGATAACACCTTATATACAACATTATCAAGGCAAATAAATTATCCTGACTATTATTGTTAACGTAACACAAACTGACGAAATATCTTTAGTTTTTTCTTTCAGTTATTTCATTGAATAAATTGGCTTTATTATTTTTAGAGTGTTGACCCAATGTTATCTAACACGTCTACAAATATTGCCACTATAAATTTATTTTGCATATTCATATTTCAGCGCAGTCCATTTAGATAAACAGAGCTATATTTGCAATTAAAATGTCGCCGCAATAAATGTCAGTTTGCTAGTAGGGTTGTCAAACATAAGGATTATAAGGTAAGGACAAGATTTATAAAACTGGAATAAAAAATAAGAGGCTTAAAAAATTAAGGGTTACTTTACTTTACATAATACTTAAGCAGAATATATTTAAATCAGATAAGCCACCTGTCCCTTCCTTGTATATTGTCTGTATCCTTGTTTGATAAGAACGTGTACATACAGACTACATAAAAACATCGATAAATAAATTCTAGAGTGTTTTTTAATATATTTTTAATACACCATATTCTAGAATATTCGATTATTTTATTTGTTTTTATCTAACAATATCGACATAATCTGTTTTTGGTAACCCTATTAGGATATAGTTTGAGCTGTAAACCTTATCAGTGGGAGGTATCTATCGTGATGTCGAGGAGACTGACATTGACTGATGAATTTCAATTTCGTTGCGGAGGCCTTGCCGAGGCATCTTGCTTAATCTATTTTTTATTAGCTCCCTTTTATTTGAAGTTTATTAACTATTTTGACGTTCATAAAGTTTGAGTTATACATACAGATTAAAGATACAGATTTTTTATACAATTTAGAATTTCTTACGTTAAATATATCGTGGTTGGGAGGAATATTGTATATTTTAAGAAAAACATAAAAGTATGAATTTCGCTTTTTTTTCAATGACGTTAGCGTTTTTAGCCTAGTGGCTATAAAAACTAACCGGATGATAAAATTTCGCTACGTAACTTATACTATATTGCGTTATAAAAAGCCCACTCGTCGGAAACTAATTTAATAGTATAGTCGTTATCTACATTTAGATTTGTGTCCCGATATTATAGATATTATGGTAATTGCATGTTGGAAAAATTATAAGAAATTTTGACGTCGTATCATATATGGTTGTACAGGTTATATAATGCGCAATGCGAACATCTTGCACTCTTGATCTCCGCTATTTATCCATCCACCGCAAGTTCTCAGCGCAGTCACCTGCTAATTATTCTTATACCATACACTAACTGTAAAATATGGAGGTACGTATATCTTAATATTTCATGGAACAGTGATCTTTTAAATTTCTTTACACCGCACGTCTGAAGTTTTAAAAGGATATTTAAATATGTCTGAGCTTTTTGTTTTTAACTGATATAACTTTTGTTAAATAGGATTTGTGGTTATATTATGATCCTTTTGGTACTAGGTGGAGTAATTTATCGAGATAACTTATTTGTAGCAATATAATGGAGTTGTCAAACGGTTAAACGATTAAATACCATAAAAAGATTTTAGGATTTTTTGTACATATACAGTAAAAATTATCAATTCCATACTATCGAACTATAAAGAAATCTTTTCGTTATACATTTTTATATTTTACGAACGCCACATCCAAATTTCTCATACGATAGGTAACAAAAGTTAGCCCAACTTTACACCGAGTTGGACTAAATAATTAGCGGCAGTGACTTATACAATTCTTATTATCCTTTACATAAGCAACTTATGTATGCGTCTGCATTTTTCTTTTTGTAACGTTGTCATTGTCACTTTGACAAATTAGAAAAATCATATTTCAGGTCTAAATTTTAGATCATGTTGGAATCGATTATAATTCATTTATATAAATAAATATGTAAAAAAGCAAGACATTTTTATAAAATATATTATCGTATAAGCCTGAGGCTTACTTCATCATGACACACTGTCAAAATAATTACATATTTTTATTACAAACATTTACAAAATTTTATAGAAAGAATAAAGTCCTTATGATCCTTAGATCTGTTTGTACATAGGTAGATAGTGCGGATATGAATGCTTATAAAATTGAACAAGCTTCTTTCTTTCGCTCAACTGCATCACCCTCTTTTGTACTCCATTACAACATAATATTTATGTAAAATGTCAAAACAACATTTTGAATAACTCGTGTTTGAGTTCGAAAGCAGTGATAGATTGTTCGGGAACTAGTTCCACGAAAGCAGTTTTAAAACTTTTCCATTGCGCTCGCTCGATCCATCACGCGTTATGAACGTGCTTACATGTTTTGAATTTTTATTAACATTTAAGTTTCCTGTTTGCGATAAAAATTAGTTCTAATTTGTTGCCAGAATAGATCGATAAACATGAGTTTGTAGCGCTTTCGTTCAAGCTTCGTAGACACATTTAATTTTTTATTAAAACCTCCTTTAACTTCTTTTAACTCTTATTTATTATATTTATTGTCTATTCCTCGCAAAACTTTTATCGCGTTATAGGAAATAGACATGTCTATACATTTTAACTTAATGATTACAGTTTTCTTAGAAAATAGTACAAGACCGGATTATTGTTTTCTTTTCAGAAAACTTTAAATGTGAAAAATTATTCTGTCGAAAATATTAACCGTTGTGTTCGCTCGTTCTAATCTGTGTCAAATAGATTAAAAGTGTCTAATATCAGTTATACTGCTTGCCGGACTTGGAATTGTTACATTTTGTTGGAAATTTAAATAAAAATTCCTTCATTATACGTAATACAAATGTATATTTATAAGTGAGCATTACATTAGATAATATTGTGTAAGGTAATACTGAAATCTCTCTCGTAGATGGTATAATATGACAACAAAAAGGCCTAGTTATAAACCTTCAAATTCAATAAAGTTCTATTTACTTTTTGTGAAAATAATATACATATGTACATATCGCTGATGCCTAATAAAAATTCTAACTTATTCCTCATTAACGGCGGATGCCCTGGTACTGCGTAATCTAGCTTGTTGTAAGGGTCCTTCTTGAGGTTAGGTTATGAAAACAATTTTCTCATTTTACTTCGATTAGATTAAATGATAGGATTTTGAATATTACTAGATATAGTTATTATAATCCACATAGGTACAAATCTGTTATTAATTATTCTCTTGTTTTATTTTCGTTGGCAACACAGAGTATTTAAGTTTTTTGGCTCTACGTTTGCGTAATAACTAACGGTTATAAATAGTAAAGTGTGATATTAAAACCGACATACAACGCTATATTATGTATGTGTTTGGCACAATAACGAGGAGCATATTAACGAAATTGTGTTAGGGAGCGTGTACAATGTCATTTGTTTACTAATACTGTTTTTTATGTTTGTAAGGAATTGTAGTACTTTAATTTAATATTGTGGCATTATTTTTTTCTTATATTAGTTTTATATGTACTAAAAACTTTCATTTTTCATGTAATTTTTAAATTATGTAAAATCTGTTGACCTATTTACAGCAGGAGAATATTTGGTAAACGATATTATATTTATACTATACTAGACTGTGGTTAAGCTCGCATTTAAAAGCTAAGCCGCTTTCGAAACAGCTTCTATGAGATTATAGCAAAACAAAGTAGCATATTAACCGTCTAGATCTTTATGCATCAAAATTAATCTAAATCGATTCAGCGGTTCAGATAGAAATCATAACAAACTCGTTTCTGCATTTAAATTACGAGTATAACGAAACGACGCGACGCCTCAATTAAACATAAACTAGGTTGTTAAAATGAAATGTTATTAATTTATTAACATTATCATAGAACTTTTTTTATCAAATGCATTGAAAAAGCATCCCTGCTGTGAGTACGTACCATTACCCAAAGGCCAAAGTAGCGTATATAATTTTAGCAGACGTTTTAATTAACTTGAAATTGTACAAGAGCGGTAATTTGGCGGATATTATACGTTTTCTGAAACATTCGTAATGTTTCACCAAAAGTGTTTTTATTATTTGTGGTTTTTAGAATATTGCGTCATTTTTACTATAAGTTTATTATAATACAAGTTATTGATTGTTTGGAATAAGAATGTTTTCGCACGCTTTAAATTTAAATGAAAATAATAATACGAGTAAAGCCCAACACAGTCTTGGCTATAATAATAGGGTATGCTATTATGTATATTTTGCCTTCATTTCGTTGATGTTCGGCTTAGAAATAATATATGTTAATATAATAATAATATACATTAAGTTGGGAACGTCATCTAAACATATATTTTAACTGTGTGTACGGTCATTCGAAAATTTGTCTGGAAATGATATCGCCTAATTAATTATATATGTCAATTAAACGATAATTATTAATTATTTTGTTTGTCATATCAAGTACTATCGTAGTCGTCTTGTAGAAATGCCCTACTTTGAACCTAAAAATTAAAAACGCAAAGCAAAAAAAGCTCCTTATACCAGGAAGGCTGCCGTTCAAAGATTTCTGAAATCGTATAGCTTTACCGACTTCTTTAATTAATTATAAACTGAATTAATTTAGCCAAATGTGAAATTTCCTT
Source organism: Hebomoia glaucippe (assembly GCA_025727935.1). NCBI lineage: Eukaryota > Metazoa > Arthropoda > Insecta > Lepidoptera > Pieridae > Hebomoia > Hebomoia glaucippe. The sequence goes on from JAOSYY010000010.1 coordinate 3,181,138, forward strand.
TGGATAAACTTTTTTGAAAATTCTTATTCGTTAATTAATTAAACTTTTAGAATACTTAATGTATAATTTCCTTAAATTAGGAAAAATTCTTTAATACTACAACTGAATAAAAATTTTAATCTCATAGTATTTGCGTTTATTTATTTTACACTGGCATTGCTCTGCGGTTTCACGTGCGTAAAAAAGAAGGGTGTAGCTATCTCTAATACCCCGTATAAATTTGGTATCAAAAGTTATCAAAGTTGGTTAAGCGTTGGAGGCAAGAAAGCGTTAAACATATTTATAGGTGATCTGTGAGGTTAAAGTGAAAGTGCAGTCAAATACGACCCAGTCATTTTGGAGTATCGAATAAAAAACTGTGAGTTTGTTCTTGAAGCGCCTCCTTTGTCATATGACAAAGGAGGCGCCTCAAGCTTTTCTTATTTATATAAATAATTAATATAAAATACAATTTATGTTGTCTTTTCATATCATTAAGCATCAAGTGGGCCTTATGTTTGTCTGTAGATAGCTATCAAAAAACCTCTTCAAGGTTAGTTTTAAGGGCGATTTCGTGAATAATTTGGAAATAACTCACAAGACATAAGTCTACCGATGCACTTACTCTGAACACAGAAATCAATCACGTCTACTCTCATATCCATTTCGCTTTGACATATTGCGATTTGGTTAGACATTGAATTGTTTCTCAAGTGCTTCGAAATATTTGATTGATATTTTTTGGAGAATTGTATCTAATTCTAAAGAGTATTACTCTTAGAGTGAGATTCTGTTTAAACTAATCATACAGATCATTATAAAAGCTTTGTTATTTAAAAATAAGTATCGGATACTTTTTTGTTTCCATATCATCAAATTAAATTTTATAAATAAATATAATAATTTCATACTGTAAAATAATAACGACACGATATTTAATTAATCTAGCAATCATAATAGATTCATTTTCCAGTTTAACCCTCAAGGGATTTAGAGAAATGTAGAATTGCGTTCAGAATTCTACTCTGTTCAAAATGGAATTGCAATCTCTATTTGAATAAATTATTTTTCATTATTCGTTAGCTTCAAGAAATTCTGTTTATACCAAAATTCTAAACAAATCCCATGTAGTTAGCCTAGCAATTATCAATCAACATAACTCCTCACCCCTTTATGGCGGACATTCGTTAGAATTCAATACGGAACATGCAAATAAAACCATTAAAATACTCTTGGAAATGAAGTTTCCAACGCAATTCCGACACAAGTCGTGTTCATATTTGTTCCCTGCAATTTAGTGAAAGCTATTGCGAAACGCTAATTAAAGGAGTAAGAGCAAACTAAAACCAGCTTTGTGAACTAATTGAGATTGGGGGCGGTTTATTCGATACTACTGAGGTGTCAGAATTCGCGATAACTTTTTATGTAAAAAGATTGTTATACAACGGTCTAAATGCCAAAATTTGGATTTTGGATATCACATTAAGACTAAAACTACTCGTAATGTTATGTTATAATGAGGTTTCTATTTCAATACAATAACTACTAAATCAACAGCAAGCGTTTCCCAATTCTTTTCGTTCGTATTTGTAAACGAATGAAAATTACTCTATAATTCCGTAACTCTATCATAAATGGTTTGAAACTTGAAAGACTAACAATATTACAAACCTATCCGTCATTTAATTTACACACAAAGGGTCTTAAATCGGTCTCTATCCCTGTATTTTCACTACTGAATCGCTTCAAAGGTGCTTCGGGTTTTTGTCGATAGATTTTTTGTAAAAGCGAGTGAGTTGTAAACAGAATTATTGCCGTTTCGGTGGAATCCGTATAAAACTGAAACAATTTAAGTGGACTGAAACGTACGGATATAATCTATTTACAATATGAGTAAAAAGTATAATTAGCAGTGTTAAATCTGTAGGTAGACGAAATATCTTAGCCACAAATTGTTTGGAGGCAATGAAAGAACATTAACAGAATACAAAGAAATAATTTTCGTCCGAGAAATGAATCTACAGATTTTCATGCAGTTGTCAGAAGTTAATTAATCTGTATCCTGGAGCGGCATATAGGCTTTGTTTCATCGGATTTCCGAAATAAGAATCCAAACAATGGAAAAACTGAGAACCCAATTAATACGTTAGTCCGAAGAAATATTCCAGAAATAATTAATTTCGCTGAAAAATAAATGGAAAGTTTATTATTATTCAGTTACGCAACAAGCGTTCATAATGGTATTTGCAATCTATCACCCAAAGTTGTTTCTCATACTTTGAAAATATTAACTACTATATTTCCATCAACCGCAGTTTGTATATTGAATGACTTAGATTTGGCAATATTATATGCAATGGAAATTTAAATATATTGTAAAAAGTAGTATATGTCGTTAAAGATTGATTTTCCGATTTTACAAGTATCTATTTTTATTACCTAAGTTTCCTAATTCAAAATGTGTTTAAAATGCTTTTCAAACCACTATAAATTTTAAACACGCAAACTGTGCTGTGGAGAACAGTCATGATTTAGCAGAAGTCATTATTTATTTCCGAATTCGATGTCAATACGTAAGCATCCTGAAGCTATTACATATGCCATTAATATTATCTTACGTATATTGATTTTACTTAGAAACACAAATGACAATAGACAGAATAATTTATAGAGAACATTGAATAATACTTGGATAGTTTCTAATACTCAATAGTATAATATTTTTCTATGATAGTCTTCAATAGACATAATATAAAGTTTCTTTAATGGTGGAAATTAGCCTCATAACATCATGACGCGTTTTTAACTTATTTACTTATTTATTATTTGAACGTGTTATCAGGCACGAAATGTGAATATTCCTTCTTATTTTATGCTTTTTAAAAGAGTCAAAATGATGACTTCTCCATGGACTGGAAGTTGTACTCGTAGACCAGATAGCACCGAGCGTAAAATTCGGTAAAGTTGCAATTTATATGACGTGAAAAGTTGATTTTTTATAAATCTAATAATTAAAGAATGTGGCAGAATTTTTATATTTATAATATTATATTACACGCCGTAACTGGAGGGTAGGCGGCTGATTCATGTTACTCGCAGTAAGCGGAGGGTAGGCGGCTGATTCGGCTACTGGCGCCAGTCTGCCGGCAATACCTACTGCCAGGCAGTCCGACAAGAGTGTGCGAAGGGAGCGGATGCGTTTTCGTGACAGTATTATCGGTTTAATTGAGTGATTTCATTTCATGATATTAAGTTTGATAGTCCGTGTGGTCATCTGAATGGAAATTGTGGATGCAAAATAGACTTTGTTTTAACATTCAGAAGTAGGGATGAACAAAAAAAAAATAAAGCGATCATACAAAGACAGTGCCTTTATGACTAATAAAAAACTGCGTACACAGGCTTCGGCTTCTGTGACCGGCGCTGAGACATTGCGCGTGGGTTCTGTTAGTAATGTGACGTCAACCCGGAGTGATGGTGACGGACGTGTAAATCCCAGTGTACCACTTGAGCATTTGGCGACTCAAAAATTGGAGAGGATGGTGGAAAAGTGTTGTGTTTGTTTGCGGCTGTCGTGGGGCGTGTAGGTATAGTGAAAGGAGAACTAATATAGAAGGATGGAGGTCTTGTCGTCCGAGCGATGCACTGTGATGTGGCCAGCTACGCTGCTTCGGGCAGGATAAGAGGGGATGGCGCCGCGACCTCCCACTCCGATGATGTGGTCCTGCTTCGGGCCAATAACTTGCAGGTGCGTAATAGTATCATAATGATTGGTCTGTCTATGGGAAATTGCCCTTTCTGTTTCTGTACATTTTGTTCATTCCGATGATATTGTGACTGTTTATTCTGTTCCTGTTTTTGTTTCGATTTGTTCTGTTTCTGTTTGTTCTGTTTGTTCTGTTCCTGTTTGTTCTATTCCTGTTTGTTCTGTTTCTGTTTGTTCTGTTTGTTCTGTTCCTGTTTGTTCTGTTTCTGTTTGTTCTGTTTGTTCTGTTCCTGTTTGTTCCATTCCTGTTTGTTCTGTATATTCTGTTCCTGTTTGTTCTATTCCTGTTAGTTCTATTTCTGTTTGTTCTGTTTATGTTTGTCCTGTTTCTGTTTGTTCTGTTTTTCTTTCATGCTATTCCTGTTCACACTGAAAAAACCTATGGAGTTATTTACTCGTATGTTCACATATAATATGATGTACATGTGTTTTCAGTTAAGCACATCAATTGTAACACCTACCGCGAGTCAGTCCGACAAGAGCGAGCGAAGCGAGCGGATGCGTTTTCGTGACAGTATTGTCGGTTTAATTGAGTGATTTCAGTGATATTAGGTTTGATTATCTGTGTGATCATCTGAATGCAAATTATGGATGCAAAATAGACTTTGCTTTAACAATTAGTATAAATAAACTGCTGAAATCATCTTAAAATAATAAATATTTGGAATATACCTGTGTGTAAATGTATTTCTCCGCGAAATACAATCATAAATTTAACGACTACATCCAAGTATCCTATCAATCTGCTTCGTTCCGCTACGCTCTTAATCCAGATGAAGCTAATGCGATCATTTTATGGTAATAAATTGTGCAAAGTTTATCTTCGATGACACAGTACCGCAGTTGCGTGAGCCGTGACCACAGACTATGATTTTCGAGTGACCATGGACTATATATGATGAATTTAACATTTGTTATCTATGTACTATACATAACTAATTGTTAAGATTAAAAATTACATTAATCTTGAAGGATTTTTATAACAGACAGACGAGCAGGAGACAAACTTGACAGTAGGCCAAACACATAACATTATTTTTTTTAATTTCCCTTACACACCGAAGGTTACCGTTAAATAAGTTCCTCTACCTTTACAATAAAATAATAAATAGATAGACGTATTATATACAAATATATAAAAAAATATAATATGCGAAGTTTTATTTGAAATACCCCATATAATAATGAAATATGAAATAGACAAAGTTTATATTCATCATGATATGATTTTATTGTTTTTTATCGATACTTTATGCTATGTGAACGAAAAAGTGGATTACAGAATTTGTTGCCTTAATAAAAAGTGAATGCACAAAGTTAAAAGGACATTTACAAAGATGCCTTAGGCTTTAGTCTGGCTCCAATTAAGATAAGTCTGAGTCTGAATAGAATGGTTATTCAATAAACATGCCGATCCAGAGACGGTCTTTGAATAGGTTTTGTTAAACAGATTAGACTTTTAAACGGTCCTAGTCCAAGTTTTACTATTTATTTTTTCATTTATTTTATTATCAAAAGAGTTTAGAAAACCTTTTTTAAATAGCGAGTCTTATAGGATCTAGGATTTATAAAGTATAATTTTTTCTGAAAGAAATAAATATGTACATATGTAGACCATAATAAATATTTACGTACAATGAGGCTCACAAGGAGGTTTAAGTTAATTTATGGATTCATTCATTATTGAGTAACATTAAGCTAATATATGATAAAGTTTCCAATCTTTAACCGGTGCGTAGAGCTTATGCATACAACATCCATACATTATTAATTGTGCTAGTGAATTAAACAGGTCATTACATGACACGACTCGGCACGATAGTTTATAAAGGAGCAAGACAGGACATGTTTCAGTACGATTTGATGAAAATCATTCTATCACAAACGAATTATACGCTGCAACACATGTTGTTTATATGGTTGGGTTTCAAAGGCACGCTTTCCCAGTTTTCAGACGTATCGTTATCAGTCTTGACAAGGAGTAAAATAGTATACTGAATAAAATACGAGATTTTATTTATAATCTATTCTATTTTAAAACACTCATTCAATTAATAAATTTTTAAAGGTGGCCATTAATTCTTTCTTCTTTAGCCCACTTCAAGAAAGGAGAAGGTTCTATATATATCTATATGTACAATAATATGTATGTTTTAACTTTTTTATGTATGTTCATTAATTTTTGAAACGTAACATAGAATTTTATTAATAATAATATGTTATGAGTTGTTTTATATTGTTATATAAATTCTAGATTCCATAAATGTATATTAAAGTTCGAAATTTGAATCAACAATACCTATTTAATACAGTAAGCAATAGAGAAACCACTGAGTTAAGTTAATATTTGTGTAGAATTAGATGCGTAAATAAACCCATTATCATTACACATAAATCATCGCACCGCGGGATGGCGCGCGCAGTAATAAGGCAATTTATAAACGTAAACACGTCATACACACACTGTTCTTGTGCCAAACTAGGAGACTATAATTATTTCGCTTTTTATTCTAGAATAACAAATAATTTTTCGACGAACTTTTGAGACCACGAAATGCGTTGGAAACTAAATTTGAAAAACGTATATTAAGCTATAACGACTATTTGAATGACAAAAACTTAAAACGTTGGAAATTAGAGTGTTCGATAATTAATTTTGTTTGATGATGATTAATAGGTCTTCAGGCGTCAGAGGTAGGGAATAAAGACTGATTGCTTCTGGAATTTTTGTCACTTAATATTGATAGAACCTTAACTTTATAAGCTTTATATTTTATTGCTGCTAAATAAAAAAAAAACCCAAAGATATACTTTATTGCATGCAAGTATATTGTATTAAGTTCTGAATAATTCAACAATTAATTCTATAAAAATAATACAGGTATAAATACCAAAAGTTTAAAGCAAATTAAACGCTGTTTCCTGATTTTGAAGTTGATAATTTAGTTCATAAAGTTTTAATGAAATTTAATAATAATTATAAACTTAAAAGTAATAATGCCCATTTGTTAGGAAATTTAGTTAAAACCATTAAGTACTGGAAAATAATTACTGTGAAAGATGTTAATAAGAGTATTTCTCTGACAGTCACAAAAATATTATAAATATATATATTACATATACCTTTTTGTTATGCATTATTCTACTTTATATTTTCAAGGACAGTTGTCAAAAGACTAAGAAGCGAATTAACAATAGCCTAACAATGTATGTGTTCTCAATTTGACGCGAAATTAATTGTGCAATACACCATTTTACGATGTTTAACGTGTTTACTTGTTTAGTCTAACAACGATACTACCCAGATATCTAAAGTGCATTGTCTCGAACACTATATGCGTTAAACTCATCAACAATAACACCCAATAACTAATAACATAGTCTAGGCATGAGTGCACCTGAAGTCTGGCTAATTAGTAATATCAGGAACACAATTAGTCACAACGGTAATGGTGGTTCCATCCAATCTAGCTGAAGTGACGTGTATTCACACTGGTGGCTAATAACGCTATCGAATCGCTTTGCTTATCGAAGCGCATATCCATTACATGATTATAGAGAAATGTAGCTAATGTTGAATGTGAAGGCAGTTTAGAAGTAGACCTTAATTCCTAGGTCTAACGTCAGGATCAAAATAAAAGATTTCTTAATTTCTAGGACTACACTACCGATCACATTCGCAAGCGATAGTAAGTACTTACCATTGTGTGAGCTATATATTTCACGACTAATCATATAAAAATATTAAACTTACACTATAATTCGAACTCAAGAGTATAGAAAGCAAAAAAATTATCAGCATTGTAGCAAGTCGAATGCCGTCTTCGACTATACCTTAGAAAAATAATCGTTTTTTATATATCTATGTATGTATGCCAATCGAACTATGTGTAGACACGAGTTCATTTCGAAGGAAGTGCTAGTGATTTAAAAGAATACAATTAATTTCCGATATTTGATCAAAGCATAGAAAGTATTTTTACTAACATAGTTATATTATCAGTAGCATACTACGCCAATTATATGTAATTATTATAATAATTTTATATTTACGGGGAAGTTCATATCGTGAAGTATAATGCAGTTTCAACGAATTTGAACGCGGTCTTCAATTAAATTTTACAATTATTTAACAATAACAATTATATGACTTTAATTAGTAAACGTCTTCAAATTAATTAAAACCGTGTCTTTATTCAATTAAAGGTAAAACAATAAAATAGTAGAAACCGTCTTGTAGGAAGGTGCCTTTAACAAAAGTATTTCGTTTTAAAATAACCGTCTACACTTTATCTCTACGTTTTTATCCCTTTATATTAAATACAATTTATCAAATTTCCATTGAATAAAATTGCTTCGGATCTACTTCGGGGATACGGAAAACATCGGGCAAAAATGCCTAAGAAATCAGTGCCTGATCGAAGAGTCATTATTAGACAATGATTGGCCAGCGTATTAGCCGGGACGACTATTTAAATGAAACCACGATGCTCTTCCGATGTCTATATAAAAAGCTAGTTCCGTGGTTATTGATTATTTGATAAAACAGTAAATATCTCGTTATAATTATCTCAGGTTTATTAATTTCATGTAACAAGTATTTATTGTTTTGGACAAGCCAAGTTTTCGCAATTAAGCTGTCGACCGTCACACTGTAGTTGACAGTTGACACATTTTGTAATTAGAAAACACCAAAGTGTTTTTGCCTTAATATTACAAAGTTACGAAGTGTTGTAAGAAGAAATTTAAATAATTTATTTGTGTTCTATATATAAATACTAATTATTATGTGTTTTCTACAAATTTGTTAGGAATCAGATTATGTAGCACTGTTTCATGAAGTTTAAAAGCACTAGTGTAAAAGTGAGGGCTGTCGCACATTATGGTTCCTGGTGTAATATTTATGTAGATTTTCAATTAATCACGGTTGCTTGAATCCGTTTCAAAGTGTTATATCGTTTTCAAAAATCAAACAAAATATTTCAGCTTCAAGATACAAAAATATTGTATTGTAACTTAAACAACATATGTAGTACATGTAGATACATAGTTTTATTTCGATATAATTATACAGCTTAAAATGACCTTGCAAGATTGGAAGACATTATTTTCATTAAAAAAATAAATGATTTAAAAAATGAAATAATAGAAATAATATTCATTATTTATAAAAAAAAAAGAAAAAATGTTATAACTAACTAACAATATTATATTACAATTTCTTTCGTTTGAGTTTGAGATAATATACGAACTAAAGTTATACATATATTGATGTATTCAGTACATCAAATTAATTCTTACACATGACATCAGATCGAAAGCACTCTTCTACTACAAGTGTGCTAGGGCCTTTATTTGTTACTGTATAGCGTATGTTCATAACTCTTATCTTTAATGGATTCGGTTGGGGATTAATGCTTGTAATTCCGGATATCAGATTACCTGTTTGCATTTCAGCTAGTCTAATATTGTAGATAATTTGTTAAGAAATGTCTCGTAGTAGTCTAGTATTAGAGATCTTATTTTTTGGGTTTTTAAAATTAGAAGTATACAGTTTAATTATTTTTTGCTCTCATGTATACGTACCTTTTGTTATAGAGTTGAAATAACTCGAAATTAATGTAGATTGTATAACTTATACACAAACGTTTGAAAGTCGTTATATTAAAAAATATTGTAATAATTTTTACATTAAATTATATTTACCCATGTCACATTTTTATCAAATATGAGCTGTTGATCTATTGCTTATTTTTATTTCAACCATTAAGAAATTTATACACAAAATAAGCAATGTTGCTATTTACAACCTTTTTAAATAGAAAAATTCATGACCTGGATAGACTTTTCATATTCCTTCTACCAAGTTAATATTAATAAACAAGTAGATGTCCAAAAACACGTTTATTGAATGTGTTTTATAAAAAATTCTGGCTAAGCAAAAGCCATACGCGACGATTATCATCAAATTTACACAAGTTATGTGTGTAAATTTGATTATACGAGTGCGCGAAATCCTGCAGTACAACTAGTTATAAAATATAGTTAGTCATGAGTAAAACAAGTTGAATAGCGAACATTAGTACACTTGGCAGTGAAACTCCAATAAATGTTTCATGCGTGTAATCGTTTTTATTGCTTGCCGTTGAAACGACTATTTTATAACTATGAAAAAAAATTAATGCTCCATAAAAGATAATTGACAATGCTGTTATACGAGTATATAAACTCTTACTGACCTTAATCTCAAAACCGACAGATAAAAGATAAACGCCCCTTTCACTTTCAACTCTTTATTTACTAGTTTTGCGGGTATTGGTCTTTATATCTTCTATAAACATGATGTTCAATTGCCTCGTTATTTATGAAGATGACTTGGGAATGTCTCCGTCCATCTAGGCCACGAACTATTGACATTATATACTAAATTATATACCAAATTTCTCGTTTCGTATTAAGTGAGCGTTAGGATCGTATCGATGTCTTACTTGAAGGGAAAAATGTTATCATGTCATCTCTAAAAAGGTTCCAACATTTTTGCCAAGTATTGCCGAACTTTGACATCCCTTTGTTCATTAGCCCTTCTATTAAGGTCTGAAGAGAATAATTTTCTAAAGAGATATACCGACAACGAATTCCCACCACGTCCCGACTTCCACATATTATTACAGTCAAAGTTATTACTTCACAAATTCGTGACGTCCTACGTGCGTTATAATTCCACTAACTTAACAAAAGACGTGGTTACTTTAAGTTCCATAAACGTAAAAATATTATTAGGATTTTCGCCCAGTAGTAAAGCGAAGCTACTACGCATATTTTTTTTTATTTTTTTTTCAGAAGAATATTTCATTAACGAATCTGACCATCTTTTTAAATTGACCAATTCCTCCAATAACCGATTAAAACAAACTAAGAGGGAATATGGTAAAATAATTTTCAAAACTTTATATATTAACATAATATAGAGAAAAATAGCAAAGTTAGCTAGATATCATATGTCTATCGCTTCTACACACTCCAGTCTCTATAATATCTATAGTGACATATTTCTATATAAATATGTTAAGAGAAGAAATATGGTCATAAATAGTCCAAACATCCTACTTGGTGGAATTATGAGAAGGTGCCGTTGTAGAAGTAATTAGAGTTAACATTTTAGAAATAGATGTGTATTTTACAATGACAATAGAATCCATAGGCCAATGTAAGCATAAGTAGAAGTGATTACCAATGGTTATTATACGATTATATTCTATTATTATTATAGTATAGCTTTAGAGCTAGTGTATGCTTTAACGAACAGTAGGATTATCCACAGTCATGAATTCCGTACGTGTTGTAATATCTGCACTCGCGATAAGAATTCGTATACATTTTAACTTATTTATCTTCGTTTAAAGTTTTACTTTTGACTTTTGTATCGTACAGATTATTTAAATTTATAGCTAAAATAAAGTTATCTGTTTTTATTCACAAGTTTTTAAACGTGAAATGTATAATATTTTTAGAATTTCTACGTCTCATAAACATAAGGAGAATCGTTAAGAATGATATTTCAGCACCAAAGGTTATCTAATATTGTTAATAAAAACAATTATTAAAAAATATATGGAATATTTTTATATATAAATATATTTTTGAATTTTCTGTAATATTGTATGATTTTTTTATGAACACAGTAGGCTTAGATAAATGCGATGTAAAGCTTCTCAATGCTTGAAAATGGTTGGATCTCAAACGAGTGCTAAATTATTCATGGACACATGTATCTCGCTTAGCGCACGATTTTTCTAAGTTATTAAGGGCTTACCATACAAAATTGTTGATATGTCAAAGCAAACGAAACGTTAATGAACTAATAGAAGCGTTTTCTACGCTGAAAATTCACCTCTTTTTAGAATTTAAAATGCTTTCTGCGTATCTCATAAAGTCTAATTAGTGTTTTACCAATTTGATCAGTTATATTCACCCAGACTCGGTTTTCGGAATTGGGCAACAGTGTAATTTAGACATTACTATTTTAGCTTAAATCAATCACATATTCCTATTTCAAATTTCAGAAATTAAGAAATCTGCAGTCTTTGATATTCAAAAAGTGAAGATAAGTATAATCTTTAAAAATAATCTAAAATGATATTATAGCTTCTATAACATAGAAAAAAACATGAAATAAATTCCAGATATGAGAGCAAAATCACCTTTGTACACGCATTATAAATATCGAATCACGGACGACAAACAAAAAATTGATTTATGATAAATCAGAGAATGTTGACCATCAATATATCTGAAGCAAAATGATTATTAAAACATAGAAATGCTTGTTCCATTACGAAAGAAATACACTTTTAAGTGCATGAAATAGCTTTTTAAAAATTTTATAGTTGACATGGAAACGCTAAAATAATAAACGTCGCGTTTTAAACGAGAATACTACAGGGACTGTCTAATATCACACGTAGGGGTAAGCCAAGGATAATGTATAGCCAGATATAACCCAAGAGCTCGTATCTTCCGAGTTAAAGCCGCCAGGTATTCGTCACATCCTGAAAGAAATTATTTAAAATGTAAAACATATATTATATAATAGCTGGAATCTAAAGCATGACTTTCACAAAAGTATTAAAAATTAGTATACCATAATCAATATTTATAAAATATCGAAATGTATAAGTTGCCAAAGTTTTATATGAGAGAAATAAAAGACTGTACAAACAAACATTTTTTTTATATATTGCATTTCAATATACCTAAGATGTGCAACGTGCTTTTATTTTCTCTCTAGAATATTTGGATTGTTGTTGACACATTTCTGTCTCATTTGAATATTTTTATTTATCATTCACTCTTTAGGTTTTAAATTATTACCATTTGAAAAAGTTGTTCCTGTTTTGCAAAGTATTATTTATTCAATGATTAATTAATGGTGATAAAGCCCTTAAATAAAAATTAAATAAGTTTATTAAAAATTAATACTATTCAAATTATTAACAAAACATTAAAATCATTGTAAGTTGATTAGAACTATTATGATATCCAAATTAAAATATTAAAAGGAGAATATAAGGACACTTTTTTTATATCGTATCTACTTTTTATATTAGCTTTTTCTCTATTTTATTACACGCTTATTTGTTAAAACTATTAATCTCTCGATGTGATAATTATTAAATTTAGTTTTTGACCAAAAGTTAATAACAATTCTACATATTTTTTCAAATATAATAATTATATTTTCCTGCATTTCAATACACTATATATTAACTTCGCCCAATTTTACACTCCAATCGCATTATTCTTAAAATATTTCTTTTCAAGCGTTTTATTGTTGTTTCTAATTAATACATTCTATATATACATACTCGACAAATATTTGCAAAATAATTTTTAGGTATAACAAAATTGTATAGGAAAAGTTCGAAAAATTCAAGAGCTTCAAGCAATTCGCGTCGAATGCAGAAACCATTCACTCGTCGAAGCGAAACCTATTCAACGTTAGTGAATTGGTATTAACTCCAAATCTGAGCACATACAAGTTTCAAGCTTAATTTCGAGCTTCACATATTCTAGCTCATATGCAAATGGTGAATTTACGATCGTACCGCGGCGAGTCGCTCGCCACCTATAAATCCTACCAATAAAATGTTTTATCCGTAACAAAATTCGGCTTTTAACATCGTGACAAAATTTAAGAGCACTCTTGTGATCGTTATGGCCGATTTTCTGTTGAATTGCCCTATCCGTGTCGGATCAGATGTACTGGGAGGAATAATTGGTAGGGGACTACTTAAATGTTTACGTAACGACAAATTTTAATGAGACAATATCCTTCATTGTTTTGTGCAGATATTTTTCGTGTTGTATGAAAAATATAAATTAAAGTTTGACAAGATATGTCTATATGAAAATATCTATCATTAAAAGTGAAAAATATATTGGGCATATGGCCTGGTTCTTATTTTCTTACTCATTGAGCTGATTATATACAATCCATATATGATAGGAATTAAAAAAGCACTGACCTGTTACTCTTGGTTCTATAATGTGATGTGTTCCAAAATTAGTATTCTAGTTATATTTTCATTTAAAGTGTTATTCGAAGGTTATTATAAACTACGGTGAACTTTTATGTAACTGGACCGATTTTAAGGGACCTTAAATATACATTATACTGTACAGTTAAAGTATAAAGATTCATTTCTCATTATGATATATGTTAAAGCTGAAAGAAGTATGGTATAGAATTGTTGGTGTACAACAATCAGAATATATGTAGTAAGCCCCCACGCAACCATGTAACCGTTCAGAATTCCGACTATTTTAAGCATGCAAACGATTCTGATTGAATTTACTAGCGCGGAACGTATATATGTCTCGATAAATGAACTTAATTAGAAGCCCAACATTAGCTATTGCTCACGTTGGCATCATTTGCATTTATAACGAATGTGTTTAATGCATGTTAAGAATTCAGGACGATTATCAATTTAAGCGCGAAATCATATTCTTCTCAGCTTAAATTCTATATTTTTTTCTATATTCAATTCGAGTTATTTTTGCTAAAGCTTGTTAGAATCATGTGTAAAATATTTTTAATATTAATTATGTGATTACTTTGCGGAATGATTTTATGGCGTTCTGTAAATTTATTATTAATTTGAAATTTTAGAAGTGTATAGGCTGTATTCGGCTTATCTTTCACTTTTATACTGATTAGCAGTGAGTCTTTACCTAGGTGGAATTATGAGATTTTATCTGCTCATTATTTGATGTTGGTAAATGATCACGTTTACTATATTTTTGTATGAACATATAATTATGAATATATTATACTTTGGTGATGTTTTTGACCGTTATATTATTTTACCCTGTTTGCTTGGGATGCAAAAGGACGCCATAGCCACTGAACGTCTAAGAGAACGAAAAGAGAAAAATTATTATTTCTTTTTTCAATCCCTCTGTGCCGAAAACGAAGTGAAATCAACGTCTATAATGTAGTTACAGCAGTAACGACGTTTGGGAAATCGAAAACATAGAATTCCAATTTAAATTGTCGAAATGTTGAATATTCCATTCGTGTAAATACTCACTGTTACGCGCTTAATTAAATTAAAACCATCTAAATATAAAATAGTAAAAAAAACAACAAACAATATTTATTTATTTTCAAATTACCATTCAAATTTATACACTACAAATCAATCAAGTTTTTTATAAGTAATTTCAATGTTTTATAATGAATTCTCCATTTTACCATAAGCAAATCCGTTTCCGGTATATGTACGTAAATAACTAACGTATTAATGAAACATTCATTTTCCGTACGTAAATAATTTTTTTAAGTAGTCAAAAAGCGAAACCGATGATTTTAAATCTCAATTAATAATTAAATAACGTTGTATTGGTTCAAATTAATTGAAATGTGAAAATCTATTTACTGATATACAATTGGTGCGGCAATCCTATCGATCTGCTTGGATGTTTGTACAAGCGAAACTAATCGGCTTTGATGGATTCGCAATTATTAGGTAACGGGGAATAAAGCCTTAGTAATGTATGGTCGTACATTTGAACCTGTAATGAGGTACAATTTGGACTGCTCTAAATGCGATTTTCAAAGATAATCAGATATTTAGCGACGCCTCACAAATTGCATAGAGTTTTTTACACGACAGGAAGGGAAGCGAATATACAGTTTGCGTATAGTAAGTGATTCTCAACGCCCAATGACGACTCTAAAACCAGGAAATCAAGGAGACGCATTGCTATCCTTAAGGCCTCAGCCATATTTCACTTATTTTTTATTTTAGTGGCGTTCTGCTGCCGGAGTGATTTATCTTTATTTCAAAACTTTTAAACAAAAATAATAAAACTGAGTAGCTTGGAGTTAATTTAACTAACGCAGGTTTCAAGGTTAAAAATCATAACTATTTTTAAAATTGTTGCTAGGAGAGCTAAAACGATTGTTTCATTCTAATTCGACTGTCGTTTGGTTTTCTCAATCCATTTCTAATAACCCAATTTGTTTAAATAATACTTGTGGGACAAATATGATGTCTATAAATTAAACTTCCAATCTGGTGTTTATCTTGTAACAGATAATTAAATATTAAAGTTTAGTGACGTTCTGCTGCCGGCCTTATTTATTGATTTATCGTGTTTTCGGAAATTCATAGACTGAAACCGAAATGTGAACAGTCAATCACGACTTTTCCAACTATAAAGGGTAGTATTTATACATGATATTACAAATATTCAGTGATTGTAATTCTATAATGAAAAAAAAAATATTTACCAAATTACGATTGACTTACGTCCACTGAGCGTCAAATAATATTAGAATATTATATAATCTTACGATGTGATTTGGGTTAATATCGCTTCTGCAACTAAAAATGTACATATTGATCGCATTAAACAATAGGCAGTAACTATATCCATGAAATAAAATTACCATAAAACCTTACAGCTGTAAGATAATAAGTGTACAGTAATTTGAAGTCGTTGTGTTTTCATTTGGCCTGCATCGTACGAAGGCTGATTGTTCACGATTCGATTTATAAAAAAAACATTTTATTTCGTTATATTCAAATGGTCTATAGAGTTATATTTTAAGTTAATAAATTAATTGAAAAAATACGAATAAATGAAAACATGATGGTTTATAAATTGTACGTATTTAACCAACATCAGTGATGTATAATCTGCCTAAGCTGATTAGTTTCGGGTGTACTAAAGGATAAACCAATCGAATTGCACTCTGAATATAGTCAAAGTGATTGATGTACATGATGCTGTCCTTAGACGGGGAGGTCGTGAAGTGCAGTAAAAAGTACGTTTTGGTATCGATTGATTTCGAAAAAAAATGGAATATAAAATACAGTTCAGTAACGTTTTATAGACGAATAATTTATGTTATGTGAATAATTCTGCAGTCAGGTAAGCTGTGGGTGACAGTTATTAAAAAATAAAAGAGTTGTGACCTTCGTTTCAATATTTTTGTTTTGCATTTCAACACTTTAAACAATTTCATCATACATATGAATCAGAGAAATATTATTTATATAGATATATTATAATATATCCAATAGCTAGATATCTTCTATATACTATGAATATTTCTAATATACATGATGTTAGGGGACCGTTTTCGAAAACGAAGACAGGTGATAGTACTAATGCCACCTTTGATGATGGGATGGAGAAAATCGATCGTGATTAAGAGAAACATATTTTTAAAACATTTTATGAGTACTATTAGTACAGCTAAATGAAACAATAGTTTCATAAAAAATACATTACTTCACTAAAAAATAAAGAACCAGCAGTGAAGCATAATAACAAAAACAGCTGGACTAACACGATTAAGCGAAATAACGCTAATAAAACGTTTTAAAAATATGATATTTTTTAGTTGGAATCGTTTTTTTTCCGTACCATCATCAAAGGTGTCATGAGTATTGTAATCTGTTTTTGTTTTCGGGACCGGTCTCCTAACACCCGTTATGAGATACCACTCTCAGTTAATGAAAACAATATATTTAATAAAAATATTGATATATACCAAGAATAGGTTAAATAGAGGTTTATTTAAGAAGTTAAAGGTTTAACCAAAAAAATTCATTTTGTAAAAGGCATAAGTGAACACTATAAATATGTTATTATTTCCGATGACAAAGTATAAATACCATAATGCCTGTGAAACTAGAATTAGTAAGGACATTCAACTTAATTTAATTTAATAGTTTCATAATTATTTCAAAATAATTTTTAACCTGGTCTTTATAAAATATCCACTAAAACTTAAAAAAATTGTAAATAGATTTTAATGTTCTTTCACTTACTTAATAGTTAAAATTATATGGTTGTATAGGCTTATCAAGGTTTAATTGAAAACGAATAACTTCAAAAACTTTTATTTTATTCCGTTAAAAGAGGTTTCATTAGAGAGTCAGTGTGAACGGTAGTTCTATTGCACACTGTATGGGGACAGCTTGTTTAAAATTATACGACTTTACCTTGTGTCGCTCTATTTGCAAATATTGCTAGTGTTAGGGTTGCCACTTACCTTAATTATTTAAATTTTAAGCTAGACTGTGGATTTAAGGTAAAAAATTACTTACATAATAAGAATACTTATAAGTATACTCAATTTATTTACAAACTTTATAGCTTTTTATACCCATAAGTTTACAAAAGTGTCTTTTGCTATGATCAAACAATTATGTTCAAAATTTATATAGTCATTAA
>JAOSYY010000010.1:3199235-3222762 GCA_025727935.1 Hebomoia glaucippe
TGACAGATGACAATATCCGTTGACGTAATCGAGTAGGTATTCAATAGATGGCGCTGTGTTAAAAGCACAAACGTTTCTATAATAATAATGCTTACTAAGTAATTACAATTTGATATAACAAAAACCTTAGCCACAGCAGCGCGTGGTCAGGTCATCTAGTATAATTATATTTCCGAATGGCTTAAGTTTTGATTTCTTTTCTGAGTCAGAAATAACTTGGGTATCGGTCTAACTAATAAAATTCCTTTGTTTTGTCAGCATATAACTAAATTACACATATTGACTACTATATATACAACACATTTAACTGTAAACTAAGATGTTATGACATCGCAATTTCTTCACTAGACATAACTACAATAAGTCTAATTCAATAATTTAATTTTAAAACGATGTTGTCAATACAGCCTTTTTGGTTATTTATATGCAATGCGGGCCACTGATGTGGTGCTAAGTTCAAAATACACTGTATAAAAGTGTCAACCCTCACTTTCCGACGTGTCTTACATGTTATATTTTTTATAAAAATGTTATTTATAAAGTCATTTTAGAGTTTAAAGTATATGAGATAAGTATTGAAAATCGATACTGGCTATTAAACAACAGGAAGATAATAAATGCGTTGCCAGCTTTTGAACTCGAACTAGTACTCAATATTTTCCGTCATAGTTCTAATTAAAATATAGGGCACGAAAGCTTTATATAATATTTGAGACCTCACTGTATGAGGTTAAGTGTAGTCATACATTTAAAGGCTTATATCTACTGAAAGAATAGAAGTAGGTTAAAATTAATTCCCAAGTTGGTTTTTTTCCAGATAGGAACTGAACACGAAACCCTTTTGTTGTTGCGAAGTGTACTTAAAGTTACTTACAAAGGGCCCCGTCATTTCAAGATTTCACAACATTGTTTATTATATTTAAAGTTAAAGTAAGCATGTTAAAAACATTGTAAAATCGATGTAATTTTTACTTTATTCTTTTCTACCCTATAATTTTTTTAATTATTACATACACTTAGGACAGGAATACAAAGGCTTACACAAATTAAATATGTGTGGGCTTGTAATTAGTAATATAATTATTATACTGTACAATTCCATTATTGTAATTTGTCTATAAGCCTATCTAAAAGAAATAAAAAAAATAGATTGAAGTCACCGTTGCAGCTCATTTTGCAACTGTACAACCACGTAGTAAATATTCATGGTAGCTTGGATCTATGTGGTTAAACCCCATCAGCTTTTAATACGCAAATTAGGATAGTTATTAAAAAAATATAATATGTGTCTTTACTTACAACCAGTACAATCTTATTAAGTTTTATATAGTGTCGAGTTAGAGATAGTGATAGGTATTGATTAGTATATTGTTTTTGATTTTTCATTATGTAAATATATAGATTTTCATTTTTATTCCATTTATAGAAATGTTTTGGTTACCTATAAGTTAGATATGTATACATAGGTTAAACATTTTTTTATTTAGTAGTAAGTTAATTATTTATATCTAGTTAGTAAGCTACCATGAAGCGAGCTACATGCCCGTCTATCAATAACCGTAACAAAATACACTATGCTCTATATTTCTATTAAAAACAAGTGAATACATAGCATTAGGAAAGCTACTCAATACGTCGTTTGTGGACGCTTGGCCTAATAGATCGCCCGGTATGAGAACGGCATAAAAATGAAATTTATATCTCAACGTAACAAATTCCCTAGTTTTATTACTGAAAGTCATATGTTCGTAAAATACGACTGTTATTAAAATGGGTTGGACATTATTCAAATATTACCTTATATGCTTTCAAGTCATGTCTTGAATAAACTCCAATACTATTAATACGAAAAATATTTATAGTAGAACTTAAATACCGCTTTATGGATGGTGGTACCTCAGTCACATTATATAGTTACACAATAATGCGAAAGCAAACTATTTAATTTTATTGGGAAACTAGCTTCTGCCAGCGGCATCGCTCGCGTTCGTTTCGATTTTTACTCCTTGGTTTACATTATTGAACTTTAAGTAAAGAAGCCTAATTTTTTTGAAAATTTAATGTAGCCTATAGCCTTCGTCGATACTTCCAACACATAAAGAATGTTTCAGATTGGATTCCTGAGATTAGGGCGTTCAAACAAACAAACTCTTCCGCTTTATAATATCAGCATGGATTTCTAGAATAATATAAAATCTATCTTATACAATAAATAAAGTACCCTATTACATGAATCACGCGCTATTCAGTTTATAATTTCTCAAATATTTACTAGTTACTGTATCCAGACATTTTCCTCGCTGTTCCGTCGGCGTGCTCTGGTAAAAAGTATTTTATTAAAATGCGTTACACTTGCACAGGTACAGGACAATACTATGTGAGACTTAAGTATAAAGTTATTGTGTAAAACGTTAAATATAATACTTTTCCGACATACTTAGGGAGATGAGAATAAATTAAAATGTAAATTAACATCACATCACCATATAACTCAACATTATATTTTATAGCATTATACATATTACATATAGAGAATATGTAATGCTCAATATTTTTAAAAAATGATTTTTCAGTTGGACAATATTATGAACGGATTTGCTGTGAACATCATGGCTTTTTGTTCCTAATACAGTATAAAATGCACTCTGTATAATGTTATGTAAATAAAATGACTAAAACTGAAGCTATTCGGCGATGTAGCGTAGAGAATAAGTTATTCATACGCTCAAAAGGACGCCCTTTGACCTTTTGATGGCCCTTTTAATATTTGAACACGCGTTACGTCAGACTATAACACCTTTGTTACATACGACTGTCCGGGTACGATAATACTATTTGAATTTTAAAATAGTCAATCTTTGTTTTTCTTCTGTATTACGGAGCTCTTTTTGAACATTTGATCAAGCTTTTTCTTTTGTTCTGATTTTTTTATCTATAAATACCCAAAACAATTGGCTAGCGAAGCAGAAACCAAAGACAACATAAGATATAAGAACTTATTGGCCAAAAATTTAATAACTCGCCCGATTTTGTCACAAAGAGATTTTTCATCAGGCGTGCCTATTATCCGCATTCAGACTATGAAGCAGATCAGGCGCCATTTTGCCCATAATTCACACTCAATAGCGGGAAGTATTAAAAATGTAAAATGCATTCAAAGTGTAAAAAGAGTTTGAATATTTCCTGAAAGGTTGCCAAGCCGCGGGCGTGAGGCAAATCTGAAACCTACTGTAGTTTATGGTACTACTGGTTTATCTATTATTTTTAGAAAATCGCTTATATTGTATCGCGTGAAATATCACTCAATAAATTTGAAAGTTAAATTTTCTAGTTGTTAACTTTATGGCATTTTGTTCGGTTATAGTTATTGGTAACAATCTTTATAGCTAAATGGTAAACACAATATATATTGGTATCGTAAACCATCCTAGGTTCAATATTTAGAGAAACAATTTGTGAAAATAAGGGGTTTGTTTCGAAAATAACACATTAGATTAATCAACTACTTGCCTGTAAATAGAACTAATCATACATAAGAAAGTATGTGTTCCACTAACAAATACATTTATCGCAATTATTGCTCAACATTTTAGAATTTTGACGTTTTAAAATATGAATAGTTGAGCAAATTTCTAAGGTATTTGTAGACGTAACGACGTAGATATTAAATAGAGCCATATATACTGATATTGCGTAATACATTTCTAGATATGTATCTGCGAAACATCAAAGGTATATGCAGCTTCTGTAAAATGGCTTTCGCATTGAAACTGCGTTACTATGTGTTAATCACATATTTTGTTGATATGAAATCACGAAAAAATGTTTCACCTTTACCGTGACTTTTAACCACACAATCATTTTTTGACTTTTGATCCTTCAGCAAAACATTAGTATACAATAAAAAAAGATATTTAAATACATCTATTTATAAGAGTAAAAATGTAATATCAATCACTTTATGTATCTAATATCAAAAATAAATCAAAGGCTGTTACATAATTCCGATGTAATGACAATTTATCGGGAATGATTCTTAATTACAGCGCTCTTACTGGTCGAAGTACGATCCTTATCATTGGTCGTGATCGAAGTCGACTGTGATTAAACGCAGTTCCGATTGAAGGGCGCAATTCATTAATTTTCCTCCCAGTCCTAGCTGAAATTTCAATACAATGTTAATTAGTATAAATAACTGAATTTTATTTGTTTACTCATATTGGACTATTAATGGAGTTCGAAAATACCCAATTCGAATTTGAAATATTTGAATGGAACGAACTTTTGTTTTACAAATTTAATCCGATTTCTCACTGAAACTATAAAGATTAAAAATAATTTATAACCCAATATCGTAAGCTAACATTTATCGCAATGATTCAAAGCCTTAATTACTTTACAGGATTTTGAATACCGAATTAATTACAGTTATAAACAAATACATATTTTTTCTTATGGTTTTCAAATAAATTTTAACACACTATTCACGTTTGCTTCTATGAATTGGTAACATACGATATATAATGTATATTATCTAGGCATCATATTTTATTGTTTGTTAGGTACACACGCTTTAATCTTCATTTTATGTCTTTTTGTCCGTGTGTGGAATTGTATCGTATCTTTTAATGCTATACTTGGTGTCGTGGATGTTAGAACTTTTTAAATTCATTATTTTTTATATCTTGTTTCCCCGGTGACTAAGTCGACAAGCCCGTCAATGATTTAATTTGACTAAACTATTTAAAATCGTTTATTGGATTATAAAATACAAGCTATTTGATAAAATATTCCAGATTTTACATAAAGGAATCACATTTAAGAGCAATCTCTTTCAATCATCAAATTTCAATCTTTTGATGCTGGCGTAGCTCACTTTGAGCGGATAAGCTTGGATCTCTTGATGAGAACTAGTCACAGCAACTTTCGATACTTCTATCTTGAGTTTACACATAATTACATTAATGTATATCCAATTTAGTTTGAAAAAATAGAGGAAACAAAAGAGAAACGTGTAACGGATTAATTAACATCTATTGGTAAATAAATAATCTTTGTACCTTTCTACTTTACAATATTAATATTAATAATTAATCGCATTTATTTAACAAAGAAAATTTTAAATAAATAAGTAAGCAATCAAGATGTGTTTAGGTTTATTCATTAGCGAATAGCAACCCATCTGCTAGTAATCTCTAGTTTCATGTACCTTTTTAATCTGAGAAAATAAAGAATTAAAAAATGAACTAATATATACAAAATATGAATAAAAATTCTTATTCAACCTTGTTTCCCTATTTGAATGTTGACATGAACGAAATCTTAATAAAAATAAGATCAAACATATCTTTAATATGACGTAATACATATTCCCCTTGTCATCCGAAAGGCCTTATCAAATGTCAGACCACATCAAGATAACCAACTAACAAGTCAAATTATTCATGGAAATACTGTCCAATTGTCCTTTAGAAGACATTCGGCTCTATTAAGAAATAGATACGATCACTACTGCGTCGTGTTTCGTTATAGATGGCCATTTCCTATTTACTTTTCTCTATTCACTTTCGTCTCAAAATATTATAGTGTATAATACATTGAGCGCTTTGTATGAATATTCATAATAATATCCTTTTAAACAAGCAATGGTTTGAATGTATTACGATGGTGTAGTTTTGTTTATAATTGCTTGGTCTTCGGATATGGGTTTCGCGGTCAAGATAAGGTCCAATGAATTGTGACAAAATTGCCAAGCGTGTTTATTGTGGTAGCTGGCAAACGTAAAACGCTTTCGGCCATTGCTATTGTCTTGTTGGAGCCCGCTCAAATTGTCCATACAAAGTTTTTGGCCTGGGTGCAGACTTTGTTTTATTTCGTGTTAAACCACAGTCATTCTTAACGGATGTATGGTGCTTCGAATAATTTATTGTAAGCTGAATTACTGTGATGTTATATATGATATTATTCAGCTTTATATTGGATTGTTTACTTGAGACTATCAGTAACTATTAAGGAATTTAATTTCCTGATTTTAAAGTACATGACGTAGGGAAAATTCTTTTATAGCATCGTATATCTAATTGTAATCAAATATGTTACGGAGAAATATATGTAGTTATCATGCACATCTTTTGATATTCGATATTGAAAATCTTTTTTTTTTGTTTCTGTCATAAATATACGAAATATTTATTTAATGTAAAAAATCAACGTGAAAGCCTATTTATTATTTAAATAGCAGACTACTACTGCAGGAAGCACTTGTGGCGAATGTGGTGGATGCACTAATCGTTGGCAGAGAACTGTGCAACCTGATTTAATCCTAGGGCAGTAACAGACAGAACGTTTCAATTTTACTTTATGTACATGTTATATTCATAATTCATCATTATAAAATAATGATATTTAGTATTACAAATAGTGTCTATTCGAAAAAAATTGCATAATTATTGATGGTTCCGATTTATTTTAAGTTGTTTGTGTAAGATGTAAAACGACGTACCCAACGTTTGTGCATATACGTTTTATTTGCTATATAGCATGTCTTAGAAGTTCGACAATTATATTCATTTTATCTTATAGTAGCAAGATATAAAGAATCAAATAAAATCAATTTTCTTTGTAAATATCGGATACATATTATAAAAATAAATACCATTCTAGATACGTTTTTGAAAATATACTTTTATTTTTATATAAAAATATAAGCTATGAGTAAAAATATCAGGTCACTTCGAAATAAAGAGGGATATACGGAGCTTTCCTCGTTATATTTTATTATCATACGATAGTGTTAAATAAGTATTAACACTGGTAGTGATACACTTACAAACTCAGCGAAGAGGCATTTGTTTGTTTCTCTACCTACGACACTCTCTACCACATGGCAAGTTTATAGACTGGCGTAGAAAATGCCCAACCTGGAACTAACCATAGCGGTCTAATGTGACCACGTAACCGACATATCTAGAGTAAACCGAGGTAAATCTCCTAATCATTTATTTGCTTTAAATAGTAATATTGAAATTTTTCAGCTGAACTCGACATGCATAATTTTATTTGAAGATGTGTTTATATATCTATAATTGTATGACCTTTTGACATAATTCCATTTTATAAAGTTAATTAACGATTTGTATAAATTTTATTCATCAATGAGGTTTATTTTATTTCTAAATGACTTTCAAATAATAAACAAAAATTCGGTCTGTAAAACATAAATTTACAGTGTTTCATCAAAATTCACAAAGTACTTCGTCTCATATTAAGTTAATTGGGTTAATTTAACATTAAAATGAAGAGTAAAATGCTTGAATAAAATTATTTACAGTAATGAAAAGCTCCTTCGCGAAATGTTCAATGAATTTGAAACATTGTTTCGCGACTCTTTGATGAACTTAAACTTCTTACTAATGTTATCTTACTAATTAATATATAATAAATCTGAAAGTTTTCAAAATCTTCGATTTAATTTTGACAAATCGAATTTGTATTGAATAACGAACATCTATGAAAATTAAAAAAAATCTAGAGACATTTGTTGTGCGAAATTTATGTTACCAAAAATTCAAAATATCTGTATGGATAGTAATCCATAGGAGAGGTATTGTGTTTGGATATAATAGTCTGGTTTCAAATTAGAAAATAAATAATAACTACTTAAGAGGACACTTCAAAATATAAACACTTAAATTTGTTTGTCCCATGTCTAGGCAAAAAATAGAACAAATTTAAACGAGGAGCTTAAAATGCGTCTCTTCAAGCCCCTCTCTTTGACTTTTGCTTCATTACGCTTACACAACATGTACTTATTCAAACAATAGTTATTTCAGTACTAACGCTTTTTATACACTCATCAAGCTATCCACTCTGAGTCCTACTCCCATATCTATTCACATTCAAACTTCTCTTTTTTGTTTTATTTTATTGACACTAAGTGAACCTAGCAACAAAATGTATCATGATATGCTACGATACTGTTATGGAAAATTACCACGAAATATTTTAGATGCGTGAACACTATTGTTCCACTTATACTCGTAAGACTCCAGCTATTCCACAGTAACGCTCAGAGCGACACGCACAAATACTATTGTCGTTTATCGCACCGTCGACTTTACACTACTTTACATATTACGTGAACTATTTTTATATTGTAATTAATATTCAAAAAATTTATATTGAATTATTGGCTAGAATTTTGAACTATCGGTACGTACAGTCATGGTCTGGATTCTAACCGGATCTTAAGATTCATATTTTTAATACTTTGGCCGGTGAACGTCCGTTAAACTACCGCCAATTATTGACATGAACCAGTTATCTATATGTCAGTTTATTTTATGACTGATAATTTTTCTTGAACATTAAAAGAAAAAATATTAAACATACTGTAAAAAATTTAATAGAGCTTTAAGAAATTAAGAAAGGGGACGGAAAATATGAATTCCCTTCTATGCCAAATCAATATTATGTAGTTGTTAATTTTTAATCGTATCGTAAGGTATAAACGGGGCGCAGTATTGGCCAACTGAGAGCAATGGATATATTTCACATTCCCGTTACAAGATCGGAAGAATGTCTATAAAATAAATAATATGCGCATGGTAATAGAATTTTGAAATTATTGCTCTTTCATAATTTATTCGGTATGTGTCATGATTTCAGTGTTTTTTTAGTATATGTTATCGATAATCAAACCTAACATGTCCAATTTTAGGAATAGTCTTGAGAAATATTTTAGACTCGAAAGAAATTGGTGAGTGTTAATGGATGAGTTTTGGGTTCCTATAAGCTCGAAGCGAGTTGAACAATTGCTACTAAATCAGGTTATAGTTACAATCAAAATCGAATAAATGGATTGCGAAATTTATTATAATAAAATATTATAAACCTAAAGAATTCGTTTATTTGAACGCGCTTATCTCAGGACCTGCTGGTCCAATTTGAAAAATTATTACAGTGTAGATTAATTGAGGAAGGCTATTAGACTTTATTATAATTTAAAAAGTTCAATAATGTAACCCAAGGTGAAAAAACGAAAAAAAAACTTGAACGAAACTGCTGGTAGAAGCTAGTTTATTATAATACAAATCGTGTCTATAGTGATTATTTTGTACATATTTATATTTTACGTGTCCTTCAGACTAAATAACTCAAGTCTCAATAACTCAGCCTAACAGAACATTATTTCACAAATTATATGACAGAAATTCTTTCAAACTATTTTATCCAATATTTTTTGCTATAATCAATTTCTATTTGGATTCTCTGGTTGAATAAAGTCTTCACATACTTAAAATATACTTATTTTGAATATTTTTCTTAAGTAACACTATATTTTAATTCTATCTAGGCACCGCTGCCTCGAGGTCCTCTTAATCTTATATAGTTTATTACTTATGTCATCAGCTCTCTCCGAGTGTAAAGCCTCAAAACCAGTTTAGCTATTTAGAAAATTAGCCGGACTAATATAAAAAAAAAACTTTACTAAAATGTTTCTGTGCTTTGTTTTTGTTCAAATAAAAGAGATTAAGTGACACATACCTAATAATTAAAGGAACTTTTTAGAATAGTAGATACTGGAACGAAGAACATAACTTTTGGATATATTTCAACCGAAAAAGGACATTCACATTTATGCTGTGAAAGGTATACAGCATATAGAGATAGTTATTAAACCTAACAAAGTTTTAAATAAAAAACACATTTCAATACATTAAAAACTATTTTAAAAAATGTTTTGAACCGAGTTCATTATGAAGGCATTCATTGCAACATCTATATCCATCTCTTTAACTATTTGTTCTATATACAGAGGCACGATAAGTTGATACATTGAGTTGATTTTACTCTTGAGAGTATTTATGTTTGTATTCCTCAAACGACGCCTGAAACACTAACTGACTAAAGTTTTACCGCAAATACATTGTAGATTACATAAACTTAATTGAAGCAGAAGCGACAGACTGTACTTCTAAAACGTTGGCCTTAATAAAAGCTGAATGAACACAACTTGTTTTGAAAACACTTTATCGTAACTTCGAACTTGTACCGGAAGTCGGTAAACTTTCCGTACAAAACTTTCGCTACAGCGACATCGCTCAGTTTGACTTTTTAAATTTAATTTTTAGACAACTTGGTTATTATTGGTTATATATAACGCGTCAGGTTGTGGCCCTAAAGCCAAGTGGAAGAACAGAGGTCAAGAATGAAAGCGTATCTGATGTAGTAGTCGCTGATTGAGCCCAACATTAACGACACGGCTTTTGTTATTTTCTCAATATATCTCATATAAAGTCGTACAAGCAGATTATAAAATACCTCTCAATTATGTGTACCAATTTCAGCAAATCATGATCGGTACGAAAACATTTTATTATACTTTATTTCTTGAAGACTTTAACACACTTCCTCAATTTTAATACTATGACTACGCTATAATAATATGAGTGATGATATAGTGAATACGTAAACAGACATGTATTAAAAAGGGATATGCGTTACTCAATTGCTTTTCAATTAATTTAAAGTACTAAAAATTGTCCACAAAAACTTCTAGACAGAAACACAGTGACAATATCTCACAGACAAGTTGATTAAACTCTAAACTTAATCTTCTTAAAACCTCGTTTCTATAAAGTCGTTCCGGATGTAAGTGTGTTTTGTTAGATTTTCTGGCTCATCGCTAGTTTGGTGGTAATAAAATTGGATCGTCCATTCCCTTTTATAGCTGCTACGAGAATTGGGAACGGTATTCGTGCTGTTTTTACTTTGGTACAGCAGCTTGGTATTATTGCGTTTATTTTCGGTTAGTATTGCGAAGTGGTTAACAATTGTTTTTTTTTCATTAATTTAATTGCTTACAATTTAATAATGTTTTGATCGCAGTAGTAAGCGTCCAAAATTTTCTTGAATGTTGTAGCGAGTATTTTAGGAAATATTATTTATTAAACGAAAACTTTGTACATCTTTTCAAGAAAAAGGCGCGCACGATTGTAATTTTTATTATGCCTAAGAAGTATAGATGCATAATTGCAAAAAACCATACATAAGCATTAGATTAAAAAATATATGTCCGATGATTATGATGGTTACAAAAGAAATTTAATAAACGGGTACGTAGATAGCCTATTATACCATTAAACTTTGTGTGCCCGATTGTATTGAAAATAGTACCTATTGAACCTAAAATGTAATACTGAAACAAGGAAGTAATTTGTACTTGCTGACCGTTCCCTTCGTTTATAAGTATATTAAAATAATTAAGTTATAGAGTTATCACACATCAAAGTATTTTGGTATCTATAAAAATGTATGTATAACTACAAATTAGTATGCATCCACGAACATACATAAAAACATAGTCTAACTCTTAATAAACCTTAACGAGGCACTTCAATGACATCCAGGTTAAAAACTAAATAAGTTCAAATCGTAACATCATTAAAAATCCTCAGTTTCTCAAGAAACGGTACAGTGGAGAGTCGACTTTTAACCTGGATTAAATATTTTTAAAACATTGAATTACATTCATTTATGAATGCGGGGTATAATCTAAGTAGGTCATAATTTCAAAGCTTTTTGTGCTATATTCGCTTAGTTGGTCTGTAATTAATTTTATTTTGCTCAAAAAAGTTTTAATTGCATCATTGACTCATTTTTTTTCGATAACTAATTGCAATTTCAAATTAAAAGTTATAACGTAAAAATATTGGGTGATTTTTATACAGAATTCTGACTAGAGGTCATCATAATAAATTCCAGAGATATAGTTTCTGGAATTTATTATGATCTGTAATATTTCAATTTGGAGCCGTTAATAAGAACGTGGATTTCATAATATTAAATTACCTAGATATTAATTAGTTAAGTCTATTTGATATCTTGCTTATCACTGTTATATTGGTAATAATTGAAACCTATCTACGGTTTCTCGGAAAAATTCGAGATGCATATCCGGAAGTATTTAATTATTTACATTTCCGGTCTGATAGAAAAGATATCCAAATATTATATAGTATATAGTATAGTAGTATATGATAGAACTCTCACTACCGTACAGTTATTACAGATATAGGGTCTGTACAAAAAAAAACATGATCCCAAATGGATCATACTGTGCACCCTAATCTAAAAGATTTATTTCATGCCCGGCCCCAGTATTGACACGTACGGTTCACGGCTGATTTATTTCACGTTTTTACATTGTATATGGATTATAATCTAATATTTATGACGTTCATGTAAAGGAAGGACTCACGTTCCTTGCCCGTGGGTATTAAAGAAGACATTGCATGAACTGTGGCTTTCAAATCACGTAATTTATTATTACGGTTATTAAGAGAATGTTAGACTTTAAATTTAGTTTCGGTTAGGTAATCTTGTCATTAATTATGTTATTTTTATAAGGTGATGTTTAAATGTAGATTAAATTATAAAATTTCAAATTAAATTGTTTAATTTTAAGTCAACTTCTATTTATGTAATACATTAACAAATTCAACCACTAAATCGGTAATATGAGTGGTAGATCATTTTTTAATGCTCTGTCTATTCAAGTTTATTTTAATTTGTTTTCTTCGCAGTCAGCATAGTATGGAAGTATAGATTGAAGGATATTGCAATTTTCATAATCTTATATAAACTCCAGGTAAAAATTGTCGGTGAATTCTACATCCTTAAAATGGCGAATAAAAATGTTTCTATATACGTAACAGACTAAACAAGTTTTCATGTAAGTAAGTAGGAGCCCTTGAGCGCTTTTCTCATTTATATTGTAAGAAGTTTTCTTTGTTTGTTCGAGAACTTTTATAGGGAATGTTTATGCGATCCTAACAGATAATATTTGTAAATTTTTCCACCTAAAGTACTTCATTTTACCTAGTTGAATTCCATCTTGATATATGTAATGTTTTTTGGAAAGGTATATTTTTAAAGACCATGTCTACGCATTAATGGGTTTTAGATGTAATTATTTATAGAAAATTACATTATATAAGATAATAAGATAATATATATATATATATATATATATATATAATAAGATAATATACAGATCATAGTGAAAATAAACAATCTATATTTTTTTAATGCAACTGACTTTTATACATGTAGGTTAGATAGCAATAATTTAATATAATAGTGTTCCAGAATATAAATTGAATTCAGGAGTTAAAAGTATTAATATACATCATTTATTGGTTAAAATGTATAGCATAAAATTAAAAAGTCTTGATACAATACACAACCTTCATTTATCACTCACGAGTCATTGACCCATTGATAAAAATTGCCTTTTTAAAATCTCCAAGCTTCAAACCAGCTTCTTGGCAAATGGAATAGAAAAAATTCGCTTAAAGCGAAACGATTTCGCGATCGCCCAGAATTTTCCAATTTTTCGGGTGAAATTCTAGCACTTGGTTCAAAGAATACCGTTATAACCCACCGGTTAGATTTAGAAAATTAAACTTGTACACTTACATAAATAACAAATAATCTAAAAGAACTCTGTAAGATATAAAAAAAAACCACATATAATATTATAAGTTTTATTTTCAAATTTGAGTTGATTTAGTCCATTCTATTGCAAATACGTACGTATTATCACGCCTACTGCCTTAGAGGAAGCCACAGGGTATGGACTTCCACTGCTTTAAACTACTAGGACAAAAATTATTTAACAAGATTCAAATTTATGTCAATCATTAACTTTTGAAATACAATTTTATACATAATCTAGCTGACCGCTAGCAAACGTCGTTTTGGAACGCAAATATATCGTTATTAAAAAATAGGAGGTTAAAATAAAAAAAAAAATTAAATAAATTTATGGGGAAAAAAATAGATGTTGTCCTATTTGCACTAAATTCGGTCAAGCCATTTCAGAGTCAGTAATTATAAACAACGTGTTACGAGAATTTCATATACTTGTATTAGATTTCTTCTTCGAAGGCTTAGCCACAAAGACAATATGGCGGCGCGCTCACTAGAATATAGTGAATCGATACAAATTGATACATTAGCAGAGCATTTATCGATATCAGCCGTCGCACATGGACTAATAGCATCAATCGTAGCTGTTTAATTTCAGCTAATTGTCGTTACGATGGACAGACCCATTTTGGCATAAGTTACATTGACTATAAATAGAGATTTAGGCAGAAAATGAATTTCAGCTTCTATTTTGCATTCGAAATCCGAATTAATTTTAATGAAGTATTCAACGACTGTATAGAAATATTGTATTGCATCAGCTGATTATTACAGTTGCGGTAATTAACAATCGGGAACGATATTAGGTTTTTGTTTTACTATTCAATTTAAAGTGGTCGACAATTCAACTGTCACGTGGTTTCAATTACACCAATAGAAAATTAATTGAAGATGCATTAAATTTTCATATCATTTAATTATTATAAACTTGAAATTCAATTAAAGTTTAACGAACTTCCGAATTATATAATCAAAGCCTAGCAATGCCTAAATGGAAGATTAATGAAATTCTGCATACATAAACGAGAATTGATCGACAAATACAAACATCTTCGTGGCTCCATTAGAATGCTATCTAGGAGAACTAGTCTCGACAGATTATTCCATCATTTCATATCAGTCCTGAATTTATTATTAAATAATAAGATGGAATATTAACATCTTAAAACTCCTTAAACATAAAACGAGTCGTTCGCTTCGTTTTCTGACAAATAATTTGTCTACTTCAGCAAAACTTTTTTGTTGTATTGTATTTACAGATATTTTGGTAAGGAAAGTCCAAATAAAAATGAAAAGTAAACCATGGAAAGAATTTGATGTGAGTAGAGAAACAGACACAGAAAGTTTGTAGTAAGCATTTATTTTATGTAGTTTAACAGTCATAAAAATCTTTCTCATAACGTGCCTTAAGCTACAATGGCTTATAAATTTAGTAATATCCTTAGTACAAAACTACCTTAAAAGCTCATTTCATTGTAAAGCTCTTCATGAATTCTGTAGTAACCGCCGAGTCACGTGCTACGACGCCAATATCTGTCACCAGAGAACTTACAGTGAGTAATCAATTCGATACAGCTCTAGCCTTTGTATAACGAATAGGGGTTGTATTGGCTAATTGGTATACGCATATTAAAATAGTTGAAACAGATTAGAATAATAACTGTCTATTTGTGTATATCTTGAGAGAACGAATATTGTGACTTTATTTGTATGTAGAGAATTATATTAAAAGTGTAGATATATGTGTTATTGAGAAGTACATCAATGTGGAGCAAAATATTAATTACTGTGCCTCCCAAGCTATGAGAATTCACATTTACGTATAAATTAATTCTATCAATGGACGAAACATCTTAACAATCTGATATTAGATAAAAAATTTAGTATAAATTATGATAAAATGTTTTCGATACATCATATATAACTTGTGGCAATAAAACCTTTCTACCTTCGAACGGAAAGCCTTTGAGTGAATTCAGTGCATTATAAAACAGACTTAGGTGATCTAGCTCACTCAATACATCAAGTCACGTAGCACTGCGGATGCAATACCCGTCAGATAATGCCACGGTTTTTAGATGAAATGCAATTCGGTTTACTTTACTCCCACTGTAAGAGAGCAGTCGTGGGATTTTATATAGCGCCCTTTTATTTTTATAACACGTCAATCTTTTTGTAAAGAGAATTTCCCCGAAATTGTACTAACTATATAGAGGACTACCTATATAAGAAAAAACAACAAATCAGTGTGAGTGTCTTTATCCTTTGTCCGTAACCGATTTTCAATTGTTTTTGTTTAGAAGTAATATTGACAAGTTTAGGTGTATTCAAAATATTTTTATAGACAGTCTTCCTATCTTTAATCACCATAGTGTACAACAACAAAGATAAAAATTGAATCAAACACGCTCGAATATAGAAAACAGTAGACGTAATAAAATTACTAATAATTATTTCTAAAGTGACGGACTTCCCAGTGCGATTATTAATAAAGAATTACTCAAAAATATGACAGCTTTTAAGGAACATCAACAAAAATCTAATTATTCTCAAATATTCCTTAGAAAATTGTGTAATACCTTTCTTCTGGTAAATCTGGAGAGTATATTATTTTAGGATAACTGCTATGAAATTAATTCAAAACACAATTATCCTATGAAAAGACAGGACAAATGCATAGATGGCAAATTCAATTCGGTAATAATTATATATATATAGATAATGATATGATAAATATTGTTATTGTGACGTATTACTTTCTTTATTTCAACTGTTCATGCGCAGGTAGACTGACAGATGACATTTTACACAATACTTCCTGATAGTGATATTCTATATATTTCATAACTAATACGATCTATTTATACGAAATGTTTTCTGTAATTTTGCTAATTTACTGTTCAAAAAAATATATTGTAAGCTAAATCTTCTATAAATATTTCATGTATTTAATTTATATCAAAGTTACAAGAAAAAGCAGATAGATATTTACTTAAATAAAAAGTACTACCTAAATATAAAACCCTTTGATCGAGCCCCAAAGCATTTAAGATAACTCACAGGGAAAATCAAGATTTACGGCCTTCGTTAAATAAAAATAAAAACAAAAAGAAATGAAGGAAGTTTTATTGGTGCTAATTTGAATACTTTTGCCTCGTCAGACATTCTGTGGGTTTATTTTTTGTTCTTAAGCCATGTTATTCAGTAATAATCGAGTGCTATATAAGTGTTAAATTATATGAACTATTATATATTTATTGTTTTATAACAATAAATATATATTTATTGTTTTATAACAATAAATATATATCTAGACTTGCTTAATACACATGAAGTATTTCAATTTCAAAATCTGTATCTAGATTTGCTTAATTAAATTTTATACAAGCCTTAGTATTGGTAAACAAAATCTTTTTTACAATTGAAAGAAGTTTTATATATTTCGTGAAAATCGTAGCTTATTTATTTATTTAATTAATTTTGAGGAATAATTAAAAGCTGTATTTGTGTAAAAACCTTGTAAAACATCTAAACTCTGATCTGGAAATACGACATATAAATTAAACCTTGATAATTATTACCACCTCGCTTTTAACGCCCGCTCGTAGTGTTTGGTTACCTTTATCTCGAAATAGCCAAATGGCTTACATTAGCCGTGCGGAAGTGTTTGTGGAAAGCCACCACGTATTTTCTCAAGCAACCTGGCTTTACTTAAGTCCACGAAAGCTCCTATCTAATTTAATATGCGTGTAAAATAAAATCAATTTAATAACGAATTTAAGCAACTCTTTTAACCCGTTAATGTAAAATACCGTTTCATCTTGTGTTAGTGTAATGAATACTACTCACATTGTTATGTATGTTGTAATTATCACTATCCTCCCAAAACCATAAATGTAAAAAAAGAGAACCAAGTTCAATACAAAAATTATGCTTGCCTGTAGGCTTCGACGCAAAAACAAAGGAGATCAAAATGTGTGCCAAATACTATGCAAAATCCAAATATATATTTATAGGAACAAAATAACATTATGAACAAATATTAAACTCTATTTCTTTGCATTATTAAATACCTATAACAATTGCTGTAATTTATAAAATAAAATGTGAGACCTTAAAGTAGGTTAGATTTGGCTTGGCTAGTAGATTAGATTTGCTTTGACTCGAGGCAGGCCTCCTTATTTTTTAACTTTTTTTATTTTTAGAGTTTGTCCTATGCTTACACATAATTAACGAATTAGAATCCAAATTTCATTCATCTAGGCTATCTGGCAGTAGGTTAGATTTAGGTATGCCAGTCAGTCAGTCAGTGCTAAAATTTACGACTTTTTCTTCTTTCGTTTGAGTTAGGTTTATAAAATTTTGGCCTTCTAAATATCCTTATAGATATAATTAAACACACATAATTTTATGTTTACGTTTAAGAAGTTTTGAGTTATAGAAGGGACAAAAATGGCACCAATTTGTTCGTGTAACATTACACTCCGCGTTGGCCAGCCAGTTCCTTTGCTAGAACTTGGCTTGACACTCTATAGCATGTCTACATTCAATGTTAGAGATAATTTCATATACGAAACCGAGGATAATTATAACATTATCCTAAAAACTACACTTCTCGACAAATTTAAGCCTAAATGTTTGTTTATTACTTACGACACAATCAACGTTAAAATGGTCCGGCTCAGACGATTAGCCTAAAAAGGTCAACACCACATCCACACTCTAAATTACTTATATCTTTAATAAATGAAATCCTTAAAGTCAATTTAACCTTCTTGTCAGTATCGTATCGAAATTAAACTATTTAAATATATATTGGCTAAGAAATATTATTTAGTATCTTGGAGTTATATTTTTTTAAACTATCTATCTATGAACACGCTATATATACGTGCTGAATTCCCTTTTTGGTTGCCTTATACGTAGATCAAAAGAGCCATATTTAGTGAGATCCTATCTAAAAGCGAAACCTTTGTACGTGGATTAACAATTTCACGTTGGTACCAAACAATCAGCTTTTGTGCTACGATATGCATTATGACATATACGGGGCTTTTGCGTTTTATATTCATGTTCTGTGATTACAAAAGTCGTCGTTCAAGAACTGCAATGTCGAGAATGAAATTCTTTACAATGACATCGATACTTTTCTCTGAAAAGCTCAGCAATTTTCCCTTCATTTTTAAGGAAAATTGACATCCATACGCTTAGATATCTCTTATAAGCTTTGACTATATAAATATTTATTTTCTATCTATCAAATTTATATGTATCATAGACCATTAGATTCTTAGGTTCTAAACATAAAACTTTTCTACGATAAGCTGTGGGCCTTTTTTGTAAGTCATAATCAAAAAAATAAAATAGTTCGAATACAAAATAAAAATACAACTAAGGTCAATGCCGATTCCCATTTTACTACAACGCCTTAATTGATTTAAAATTTATATGTTGATATTTCTACCACCTAATATAATCTTACTAAATACTGCGTAGTTTAAATTGTAAACGGAGAAAATGTCGTTGATTTACAACAAAAATGTGAACCTAATAAAAATATTTCCATACAAAAACATTCGACATCAGAATTCGGTATCTGCACGAATATTCTTCTAACAATTTCAGGAGAATTGCGAGCTTTACGGTACAGAGGCGCGTGGAACAATATTTGACAATACTGGTTGTATGTTAGTAGAAGTTGGTACGGGATTTTTCAAATTCAATACTTTAAATGAAAACCAATATGGCAAGTTAGGTTAGATGGTATTTAATGTGATTATGTCAGCATCATTATTATTCATTATTATTCATAAAAAGTATAAAAGTAACATTGTACTAAATGTAGGCACATAAAAGACTATATAAGACGCTTTATTTATTAATTACATTATTTACTTCAATATACAACATAACAGTGTGGCTTCCAATCTATATATACAGACAACGATTCATTTACACATGACAATTATAACAAATACATTTTTATCCAAAAATACTTTTGTTTTACAAACTGCGTCTCCCTCAACGATTCCTTAATAAAGATTAATTATTTATTACAGATTATTAACGAAAAGTGGTTCAGTAAGTGGTCTCTTACTTAGCCGTCCTCAAAAGGATATTTCTAACAGGCCTTTGAATATAAAGACTTTTCTATAAAGCGTCGAAAGCTGAATTACAGCTTTCAACT
This sequence comes from Hebomoia glaucippe, assembly GCA_025727935.1. Taxonomy (NCBI): domain Eukaryota; kingdom Metazoa; phylum Arthropoda; class Insecta; order Lepidoptera; family Pieridae; genus Hebomoia; species Hebomoia glaucippe. Next base: position 3,218,917 of record JAOSYY010000010.1, read on the forward strand.
TCTAGACAAAGAGTTAATAGTATAAGTTTAATGTTAAATAAACATTTTTGAAATTTATGTTTAAGGCACAAATGTATGAAAACCTTTTTAGCGGTATGTCATATACTGAATACCTGCGATGTTGTTTATTAAGATAAGGTCACCATATACAAGTATCTTTAACCAAACTATGAAACACTTATCAAAATTAACTTGATAGAATTGCCCCCCACATTATAGAGGATCACATCATGGAGGGATATATTATAAATATTAAGAAAGTCACACACAACAAATGTGAGGCAATAAACATTTATAGCTTTCCTTGTAGCCCAGGTTGCTTTTGTATAAAAATTTATAACAATTCAGCGTTTCTACAAATGCATACACATAACCACAGCTTTTTCCCATAGGGGTAGGCACCAACTACGGCTTTCCAGTTGCTACGATCCTGACGAACTTCTTTCACTTAAGAGACCCACAATAATGCTTTAATAAATGGTATATTTATAATACTGAAAAATGGACTTGACAAGATACTAACAATCTCTTAAGACCCTTATATAGTTGACTCTTACGCTACGTAGTCAAGAAGAAAATGGGACGGCTAGTGAGTAATCGGATTACGCTCAGCCAGGTTACAAGGCGAAGCTACGACTTCACTCGGTAGACTTATATCGGAGTCAGCTAATTTTATAACAGTCTGTCTAAATTAGACTCTAATATTAAATTTAGTTGAAACAGTGTAAACTATAGATATTAGACTAAATTTACCATATTTATGAAGCAATTGTTTCTATTAAAAGTGGACTGTAGGCTGTAAAGAGAAAAACATAACGCTGAAACTTTTTTTTCATTTTTTATTTATCTTTAAAACGTTAGTCAAATATTCATTCAGCTAAACCTAAACTATAAAAACACGTTAAAAGAGAAGATTGTAATTAATTTCTTATTTATTACATAGTCCAATTAAAGTTGATTAGTAGCCAACTTTTACGCATGTTTTGATCTTACATTTCTTTAGGCTTCAAATTTGTTTGAAATAAATAAAAAGAGTTACTTAATAGATAATACTTATTTAACAGATATTATATGGTCATTCAAAATCAATAACAAACGAATTCTACATAAATGTTTAGACCTAACACATAAATATTAATTGTAGCCCAGTGAGTTTATTTATTTAATAATGTAAGGAAAAAGGCTGGGCTCATGGCTGAAGCACAGTCCCACAGATAACGGGTAACAGTTGGTCCATTTACTAAGAACGTCTTTGTTGAAAGTCTCTTTGTACCATACCACATCAGTTACTTGCTTGCATTAGCTTAAACTGAGACTTCAACACCAGAACTGTGATGATTTTCTCTTCGACTCTTAAAGTGGTAAAAATGAAGTTCGAAATTCGAATTCGCCTTTTAATATAACAAAAATTATAGTACAAAAGAATTTAATAATGACATCAAATTTTTTCTTTAACATGCACAGTTTATTTCCAATATCTCGACTACTGTTAATAGTCTGTAGATGTACAGTTTCCGTCTATACAGTGAATAAGTTATAAGCTGTTTCGTTAATGGTCAAACTTTGCAAATACGTTCGGTGTGGGACGTGCTCAGTTTATTTAGTGCTTATTAAAAAACTTAATAGCAAAGTGAAATAGGCAACTTTGTTAAGTGATCACGACTTTTTTATACGTCCAGAAATTCCTCGAGTATCTATATTTCCTAGGATAATTTGATTGTAATAAATTGAGTGTGTTTAAATTTTAATACTAACTCATTTTTCAAATAAAACCAATCATGTTATATTACTCGAAATAAATAAACATAAAATTCTCTGTCCATATGACAATTAAGTTAATATAATATATTAATTATGTAAACTTTAAAGGTTTAAAAAAAAAATTAGAAGCTTTTAAAACATAGACATATACTTTCCAAAGCTATTACTTTCATTTCCATATAAATATTAATAGTTTACATGACGAATTTTTACATCTCCTTAAGCATTAATGACCCTGTAAGGGGGTTAAGGGAAGCCCATAGCACCAATTCTTTATAGCAAGCAATAAATTAATGGAAGGACCTCGTAAATATGCGTTAGTGACACAAACTAGGAAGCAATTTTGGTTAATCGGGTCTTAAATGTAAATTTTTTATGAGATAACCATAAAATATGGTTACATTTTTGGCTTCATATACGTAATTGATTGTTTTTTTATTTAATCTATAGATCAGAGCAACTTGACAGTATATTACTTAGTTTGAAACTCCTTAAAAGGGCTATAGAATACGCCTATGTATCAGAAATAATAAAGGATTTGCTGTAAGAACTTGAACAAAAAGTAAAATACCCACTGTCATTTAAAAACAAACAACACTGGATTTCCTAAATGTAAACTAATATCATGTTCCTACACTGACCCGAATAGAAATTTAGGTTCCCAAGTAACTTTTGTAGAAAATGTAAGAAAATATTGCGTTTCACAGCTTGCTTTGTGTGGCTGCGAAAGAGGGTGTGAATATTTTCGTAGCTAGCTCGTAGCACTCGTAGCTCGTAATGCTACGAAGCGAAGTCGATTTTAGCTCTTACGTAGACTGAATTTTAACGAAAGAAAAAACATTAAAATAGATATTTAGATTTTTAGAATAGAACGATAATATCTTAGCAAGAACTTTTTTATATAAAAATATTTTTTGCACCAATTTTATAATTGTGTATAATATATAACTTTCGCCGATTATTGTTAGATATTGCTCCTGTACTTCTGACTATATAAAAAATTACTTATAGACGTATAAAATGTCTACGTAAGGTCACTAAAACTATTAACAAATGAAACAGGGTCGGAATTTCTAAAATGGAAGACGTAATTATTAAAAATGCTTTCACATACAGTATCGAAGACGTAAATTATGAATATATTTTTAAAAAATAATAAAACATGATTAATGCTATCGTTAAATTACAACTGAAAATCCAGTTGAATACGGAAAGCGTTGAAAATACAACATTTAAATAATTTCCTGAGAGATAGAAATATCCCCTCGTTTCATTAGGAACATTAGCGAATTCCCAACTACATGCGAATGTTAACAATCAGTGCTGAGATACGTACTTGTGTAATTATAATCCTCTAGGCCAGGGATGCAAGCATATCTGCATTTTGTCATATTAAGGTAAGCCTTATGTAAATAATATTTTTACTCCAACATTTGGTAACCCTATACATTTTTATAGCATTATTTTATTATTATATTTTATATTTTTTCTATATGAACATGGTTATGAAATATATATACCTATAACTGAAATCTGGTATTCAATGAACATTACATATTTCTATATGGAAACCTTATTTTTGTCCTTAGGTGACACAAAATTATGAGACTTACTAAATAATGAAGCTTCTTAGTTAATAAAATACAAATATATAATATACACTTAATTAAAAACCTCGTTTTAAATCAAAATATGACACTGTTTTTTAGATTCATTTAAAAATGCTGTCGTAAAACGGAAGCAGTTTTGTCGTATTGTAAAACAGGTCATTATTTAATTAACCGTGTTTAATCGCATACATTTAACGAATCCCATTCCCGACGTCGAGAATCGTTCCCCAAATGAGCTTTATTACTTTCTAATTTTGTCTTCTAATCACATTCGCAGTTAAACACGCAGAGTTTTAATTAAAATTTACCATTTGCCACTATTATGTTTAAGATTAAAACTTTTCAAGGCACGGGGCGCTTTATCTATGAAAATTGCATTAAGTATATCTTTTGTTACATAAAAGTACATTGTACAACTTCGGACTTTATTTGATAAACAATGATTTCTGTTAAGTTATTAGATTTGTTTAGATCA
>JAOSYY010000010.1:3222862-3252161 GCA_025727935.1 Hebomoia glaucippe
AAAAAAAAAGAAACAGCAATGAAGCATGATAACAAAAACAGCTGGACTAACACGATGGAGCGAAATAACGCTAATAAAACGTTTCAAAAATATGATTTTTTTTAGTCAGCATCGAATTTTATACCGTCCCTCCATCAAAGGTGTTATTAGTACTATCACTTGTCTTCGTTTTCGGGAGCAGTCCCCAAGAACCCTGTATATAAATAATTTTCTGTTAAAACTCTGGACCAAAAAAGAAAACAAAGTAATTTCCGATAATCTTTATTATTCACATTGAGATAATTTACTGTACAATTTTATACAACGTTTTATAACGACGAAACAAACCGTATCACATTTATATTTAACTATTTCTATTAACTCTTAACTATTACATGATACATTATCTGTGACTAAAGTTTACGCGAAATGTCTAATTATAGGAAAATAGACCTCCTTTTTATAAAATAATGGGTATAATGTTTCATGTCTTTCACATTATTCAAGAGGGATGTAAAATATTTTGAACATGATAAATTAATATTTTATGGAATATAACTTATCTAACACTTAATTTCTTCTATTTAATTTAAATCTGATTATTTATTTTTAAATACATATTTTACTATTCGCGTAAACTTTAAAATAAAATATTAAGTTATGAAACAATATATAAGTAGACCTTGGTGTGATTTTATATATAAATAATCAATTTCTAAACGATTTCTTAGAAATAAAAACCCTTTAGTTTCACAATTGATGTTAATTATTGTTATAGGACTTTTTCAATTAAGCTTTTTGAAAGTTAATAACATTTAGGGAAAGTCATACCAAATTGCAAATTAAATTCATCAAAATTAGTTTCTGCGTCAGAATAAATTTATAATGATCGACATGAAAGGTAAATTTATCCACTGTACTAATAGAAGATAGAACAGTTTGCTCTCGGCATCATTTATCAAAACTTTACTTGGTGTTTTGACCTGCTTTCTGATTTCATTTCGATATCATAATTAAAAGCTAAAAAGTTCCTCCAAGCTTAAAATATATTTGTCGCCCTTAAGTACGGACAAAATTCAGAAAAATCACATCGACTGCATAATTTATTATTACAAAAACAATACTTTGAACTGCGTTCACAATACATACAAAGATTCTTCTATTTGGGAGTAGGATAATTATATTTTCTAGATGTCATAAAAGAATTGGATTTTTTTATATACAGTGCTACATAGATTAACTATGTTTTATGGTAATTCCGAGAGCTGTCATCATTTTGTAAAGCCTATTCATTCATTTTACATAGTATAGTAATGCCCCGTACGTATTTGAAGAAAACAAATATACTTTTCTATCGGCTCTGCCCATAATATTATAATTACATTAATGAAAGCTCCGACAGGTATAATTGCAACAAAGCCTTATGTTAACAATGAATGAATTATGGATTATAATTCTGTAATCCGATGGGCTTAATGCCTCACGTTTGTAATATAAATGTTATTGCATTAATTCTTTTGAGGCCTCTGTAGCCTCCTAGTCGGGTAAAGCAGTCGCGACGCCAGAGCAACCGGTTCGAGTCCCGGTAGGAATGCAGTTTACATTTTTAAATCTTGTGATTTGTGTTATGCCTCGGGTATGTTCTAACTGTGGCCAGATGAGTGCCAAAAATAATCTCAGGATAGAATGTGGTGGGAGGAACTCCTTATAATTTATAAGTTCAGCTCAGGTTACGTACCACAGTTCACAGATGGAAAAGTCAGAAGTTCTGTGAACGTTTCGACTTCAATCTATGTATTTTCGAATATAATTTATATATTATATATTTAAATAAGTTCGGCAACATAACGTCATTATATAAACAATTATGTAAAATGGCTATTGCTTAAAGTTGGCAATGCTTCTCCTAGATCTATTGGTCTTGGTATAAGCGATAGGAATCTCTTACTGTAGGTTAACTGCATGCTCGCTTGCCTTCCTATCATATAAGTAAAAACAATACTATACTAATATAGCGTGTTTTGTCGTATTGCGAATAATATTTGTCTAATATTGGTTTTCAATTAGGATTGTATATCCTAAATTAATTAGGTAAAATATCATATAATTTTCTCCCGATAAATATTTATAGAAAGCTTTTATCAAAACTTTTAAATTGAAATATTTATGAGAGTATTGTAGTTTATTTTAAAGTGGCTATCTTTTACAGTTAAAAGAAATTTTGTGACGTATCTGTTAAAAATAAATCAAGAGTTTCAAGAGGTCCAAAAATGATCTTAACAAATTAAGATAGACAAAAAGAACTTGTGTTGATTTTGTTTGCACAAGTGAATTTCCCAAAATATTTTTTTTCACTAATACTAAAAGTAATTTCACTAAACGAAACAAAAGATTTTTTTATGTGCCGTTACATCACGAGTTTATTCGATTATTATCCACACAATGATTATTTTCTTTGCATAACTATAGTGTCATTTCAAGTTTAAAAACCATCTTCTTTGTTTGAAATAAAAATAAAACTGAGCTTAGAAAACAATAAAAAAATACACTTGCAAACTGTGGACATAAATCTTTTAAGATGCAAGTGTTCTATGAGTTACTGTAAATTAAGTTGGATTACAGCCAGCCCTGTGTTAACTTTGAGGAAAATGGATATAAAAAGAGAATTTTTAATGGAATTTTGGCTACCGTGAATTAGTTTGAATTAGGTCTAGAGAGGTAACATGATTAGAATTATATTAGTAAGTTAAGGATTGGTGAACTTGGTTAAAATGGTTTGAAAAACGAATATTTGCTAGAATTAAATATATGTATTAATGTATGAGAGGATTTCACTGATTTCCTTTGTCACATAAACACCAACTTAACTCTACTAACTTTAATATTTTTTATTAAGACTATACCATGCTTACATTATATTACTTTTATCCTTACAATAAAAATAAACATTAATTTGGCACGTATTTACACTGGAAATTATTTTATCATTTATGAATTAGTTTACATCAAGAAAGCACCATAACGGTGTAAATTTGTCTGACATGGTCTGTGTTGTTACAACAGAAAAATAGATTATGCTTTAAGTGAACTATCAAACAGATAAAAACTAAATCTACAAAACCATATAAAGGTATATGGCTGACATACTTCCGTTAGGTACTGCAGATTTTTAATTTATATATTATTTATCACATTGAGATGTTTCTTTTTACTGTATTGCGGTTTCTTTTACAACATTTTCTGTTTTTGATATGGAAATTCTTATTTTCATATATTTGAGGATTGAATATTATTTCGACAGAATTATATTTGCCTGTAAGTACGTTTATAAAAGAGTCATTGTTATTCAAAGGGAATCATTGTTAGTGAAAAGTTCAATACATTTATTTTTGTCCATTTGTGATACATTAATTTCGATAAACAAGAATACAAAAGAAAACTGGTTGAGGCATTTTCTTGATGTACTAGAAAAAGAATACAATGTAATTATTTTACAATAAATCGTTGTTATACAACCAATAAATTAATTTATTTACAATAGTGCGTGATCAAAATAGATAAAAGTGCATTCATAATGCATAGAAAAGGCCTAATGACAATTATTAAAAACTTGATTTACAAAACAAAAATGAAATTCATTATTACAATGTCATAACGTCGGCCATATTTTGCGTATTACCTTCAAGTAACTTAGAGATTATTTGAGGGTTACTAATATAAGGTGTGTCTTTAAAAATTGTTTTATCATAGACACGATCATAAAATATAATAGGCAAAGCGCTGTTTCATAGATACAATAATAATTTGAATGTATTATAGAACAGACGTCGAACAAAATTGCGAATAGCAACAAAGGTAAGGTAAGAAGTACGTATTCTCGATTCAATTACTCCTAATTATAATTCGTTCCATTTCAAAGTCCTATTTGACTAGTAAGGGCACTTGTCTTCTCGCCAGCAGGAATATAGTCCACACACTTACACCTGCTTGGATGTGTGCTGCACTACTTCGGGATACGGCACCTTAATCATAGAACAAGTATATATCGATGTGTATCTATCGAGATATTTATCGGTCATGTCCATACTATACATTCTATTAATACTTAATTTCTAAGTACTAACTATATCATTATATCATATAAAATATTGAAATGTATCCTCATTCACTGGAAATTCAAATATCAGTTTAAAAATATTGCTTGTCCATCGACGTCTTCCATAAAAGTATGATACACAATAAATATATAGTTTCACATTTGTATATCAACATAACCTAGAAACTGTTTTGCCAAAGGCAAAAAAATATATTTGACTTCCGTTAGTTCCATGACAAGTGGCGTTAGGCCACCGCTACATATATTACGAACATTTATTAAGCTACCAAAAATAATATTCTTATATCTGAGTTTCTAGAGCTTTCGTAAACTTGCCATTCTGCTCGACATGACGGGCTCTTCAAATAAGTCTTTTCAAAAGATAAAAGGAAAGCTTTTGACGTTGTTAAGTATATTTTTAAGTACATAAATATAGGTTTATTGGTAACTGCCAGAGATTTCCAAGTAATACCTTCTTCCATAAATTAATATTATAATGAATGTAATTATTTTTAGCATCATCATCAACATCACTGATGATGTATGTACTCGAATTACTATGAATCTATTATTAAAATGAAGTCTTTAGTTTACACGTATAAAAAAAATCGTAATTTAATTGTAATGAAATATAAAGGAATTATTTGCCATACTTCTGTGTATATCGCATCGAAATGATATATCTTATACATCACAAAACACATGATATGATAATTACTTACTATTTTTACTTAACATATATGAAGATATGTGTGGGCGCCCAGCCACGAAAAGACGGACAGCCATACTGCGCACGTGTAGCGGCAGTGTTGGTAACGTAGCGCGACATTCAAGCGACAAAAAGCCGCGATGTGTCGAGTAGTCGTCCGGAAACACGTGTAATGTTCTCCAAGAGGCCTGAAGTCCGTCGCCGTCTGCACCGGACACATGAGTGTTCCCTGTTATCACTGGATCCTGTATAAAATTATTATTATAATTTTAATTGTTGTAATAAAAAACGCTCAGCACGATCTCTAAAAGGAGCCAAAGATATTCGTAAGTTGGATATATTGGAATGCAAAATAATCATCTGCGGTATTTACAATTTTGTAATTTCTGACAAAAAAATAAGTGTTTATTATATATACATTTGTTTTAGAAGACTAACATATGTAGCTGGAATATCTTAGCATTTTTTTTCAAAAGTATGTTTGGTTTAGCGAATGTCTTGAATTTTCGGACTACATTAATACGTTTTTCTTTTTTTGGATATTATTAACAATAATCAACAAACAAATGTAATTGTCAACTCCTAGTAAATCTGCCAGGCCAATAAACTAATTTTATTGTTTTCCTTCGAATGTCTAAAGTTAAGGTTTTTTAGCTCCTGATATCTATGTTTTATTAATTCTGAGATTAACTTAATAAATTATAAGTCTATCCACTTAGCCGAAAATATGTTATATTTAGTGTTGTTTAACGATGGTATTTTATTGTCACACTTAATCTGATAGTTCAATATTGTCTCCATATTGTTTGTTTTTATCTTTATGGCCGATGCAATACCATCAACGTTATATTCTCACATTCGCGAATGTTACGACACTGGAAACGACACTAATAACAAAATGGCTATTGTATATTATGAGTAAATAACTTTTATGTTCAAGCATAACTATGCAATATAAAGTTCTGAGTTCATATTTATAAGAGCTAAAATCATCGACTTTGGTTGAAAATAAAAAAATCTTGTAAGGCTATATGTATAATTAAAATATATATTTATCGTTCCTACTGAGATACACATGTATATTTTTGGTATGTGCCAAAATGTTAAAAGAAAGATTAATTGCATAGTATATAGTCTATAGGGGTGCAAAGCTTTAGTTTATTGATTTATCCATAGAACTAATAATATGTCTCCTAGAGGTACAGTTAATAACATACAGTGTTTTATTTTATAAAATTTTAATAGACCGAAACTAATCATTCTTTATTTTATTTTTTCAATATCAGTCCCGACCGTATGTGTTGATGCAAAGTGATATACACGAACAAGTAAGTATATTGGAAGATTCATAATTTCTATAGAATAGTTATAACTTACTTATCGAAGTTACTGAAACTTACATTTTGGGCAGCTCTAAAGTTTAAACCTAGTATTAACGTAATCTCACAAAGCACTCAGTACTCAATGTTCACTATAGAAATTAAATTAATTGCCTACAAATCACTCAAGTCTGTCTTTGAGTGATTACGTCATTCAAACGGAGCATTTCCGATCCATTAGAGACGGATGTCCGGTTCATTGATCGAACAATTGAGTACATGCGTGTATGTACCTATCTTAATATTTTTCAAAAATTCTCAGGTGAACAAATTGATTATATAATCGCTTTTATTTCAATGTTATCTAATTATAAGATTTGCCACTGTGTTTTTTTTTTGTGTAAAATGTTGACATTTTCTCATCGCTGGAGTATAGATTACGACTAAAGTTTTTGAGATACGCTCTAATTGATAGCATAAGCCGGTAGTGTGGTAATTCGTTATTGTTTTCCACTTTAATCACTGCACTAATATGATGAATTGTAGCACAATGATAGATGTGGCCTTCGAAAAGTTTAAAGGCTTACTTTTTAAGCAAATTCAAATGTGACGCACCTATAATTAAAATAATATTATAAAACAGTTTTCTCTGAAAAGTTAAAAAAAAGAGTAATTGTTATATTAAATATCATGTTAAAATAAACAATATTTACAATTTTAAAAATAATGTTTGCTTACTTTAAGTTACTAGTAAAAAAACTACCAACTACCTAATGTTCAAATAAATAGGATAATAAGGACGATTAAATCAGAAGTCAAAAATTATTGAATAAAAATTCAACATGTTCTGATCACTGTACAGGTTTTACAAAGCCTTTTCTTAGAGTATTTATAAATATAAGCAATCTATAAAAATGTATCTTCCATCCATTAAATAGGAATTTTATCCCATATAAATATTTTACAGCAACAAAAGATGTTCTACGAATATTCCAGGTATAATTAATTATTCGAAGTTACCTTGTCACTTGAAAGATAATCCGATGATGATTTGAGAAAATAATTAATGAAATGTTATAAAATGAAAGCTAGCTCCCGCCATGATTGCTTTCACGGGATTTAATTTCCTTTATTGGGTTCCCAGAACCCTTTTCATTATTAAAAACATTATTTTCATAAGTTAAGAGCCGGCACCAAGAGTTTTAGGCGATTGCGTATTTTTAAAACAAGTTTTAATTAAAATGTTAGGTAAGTTATCACTTCTTTTTATATTATTTAACTTCCTTAACGAACTAGAAGAATGTATTTTATTTAGAAAGTTTTACAGGAGCTTCCTTAGTGAAAAACTTCCTTAAAACCTGAAAAATCCATTTCTAAGGCCCGTAGTTCTTAGGAAACCGTAGTTACGAGTACTTAATATGAAGTAAATTTTTTCTCATTTACTTCTATTTTCAATAAATAAAAATGATATGTACCGCGTTGCGGGGAAACAGGTGCACTTTATTAATGAACGACAATGATAATTGTAACGTATTATAAATCTATACTTAGAAATTTGGTGGTAGTATTAATCGTAACAAAATTCGAACACAGCCATTGTTGTATATTACTGAAAAGAATTTAAGAACGTATATAATATTTGTATGTCAAAAATACATCTTTGTAAATAAAGTTGTTATCAGCGCAAATATCATTTACTATTGAACAAAGTTCATGCCTGTCTGTTGATGATTGTCATTAAAAAATATTAGATTGCTTTGAGCGTCAAAAAAGTGTTTGTTTTTGCCTCGCACTCTGCTGAAAAGCCGGATATTAATAACCGCACCGTCAGCCATTTTAATTTCCTTAACACGTCAAAATAAGAAAAATGATTTCATTGAAGCGTTGAAATGAAATCTCATTGGCATTGGTTTACAAAAGCTAATAATGTGAAAATTTCTATTTTAAAAATTCGACTTCAAAAATATAGTTTCAAAAAAAAAATTCAATACAACCCAGCAAACAATGAAGGTTTCGAATTGGTTACTTTTATCTTGATGAAGCTTACAGAGTTTATCGCGTGAGCTTTCTATACCAACAGTTGTTCCCCTCCGAACGCTGAATATTTAACAAAATGCGTAGGTTATAAAACTTCCTTGCATGATATGTGCTGACGTACAAAAGGAAATATTTTTACCTTAAAGAATCGTACCATTCTCCTGAGAAGTAATAGTCATATGTCATGTAAATCTATTATTTATATTTTGACAGGGCGTATAGCGAAACTCGTGGCTTATGATTAACAACCTTTCCTTATGAAAAGATTCAGTGTTTATTTGTAGGTTGTATGTCTATTATAAAATATAAATTGAAAATTTCATCAGCATTCGCTATGTACATTTATCTGCTTTTCTAATTCAAAAGCATGAAAGAGGAATTTTATATTTGCTCACGATATTTTATATGTTACCATATTATTTTCACTAAGATGGTAAATAGATAAGATGGTTTATATAAGTTTTGCGTAAGACCATAAATTCAATGCGAAGACAGTGGTAAACATTTTGACAAATGTTATTAAAAGCATATTAATAATTTTTTCCGTCGTCCATCAAACGATTTACAAGAAATAAGATAACGATATTTCTCAAACATAATGAGATGATTTAGTCGACCCGTTTCTCTCGCATTAGTGCACTGCCTTGTACCCTACTACTGTGTAATTTTGACAAGATATTTGACGCCAGCTTAAATACGGCAATCTCTCCACGTGGCACTTCAATTTGATGAAAACGCACTTTAATACTTCAAATCCAGCGTGAGTCGAAAAGAATCCGCTTTATAAGTTATTGCTAATCAATTTTCAACGCACGAGCAAACGCCAAAGAATAAATAAAGAGATATAGTAAATTGAATAAAAGATGATGTGTCGAAACATGTTTTGAATCACGATATTGCAATATCGTTGTATAATCGGAAGTATTGAAGCGTACTCAATAGAAACTATACCTATTTTTATATGATAGGAAGGCAGCGAGCATACAGTTCACGATAGTAAACTATTTTTGTCGCCCAAGGACACCTCCAAGACTAGAAGATCAGGAGCTGCGTTACCAACTTTAAGGCTTTAGCCATATTTCGTCATTTGTTGTTCAGCGTTCTGCTGCCGACCTTATTCATTTTTATTTCGACTATTCGCAAATAAATAGACTGAAGTCAAAATGCGCACGGCGACTTTTCCATCTATGATACCTTATTTCATCGTTTCATATAAGATTCATGTTTCGAATAAATTTCGGAAATATTATTTAATTCAATAAATACTTTTTAGTTATCTTAATATACAAAATAGTGCTTAAATATCTTGCTTCTTCATTGGGTCAATTTTAATTGTATACGTTAAAGTTATATTTTTTCATTCTTATGTTACAGAAGTTTATCAAAATTGACTTCGAAGTTTTTATTACATTTTTATTAGTTCCTTAGTTTGATAGTTAAAAGTGAAACTAATAAAAGCGCTATAAAAAGTTTCCAAATCTCCATATTCACTCGATAAATTTGAGGAAAATGATATATGTATACAATATTCAGTTTTTCTTTGAAACAAAAAAATTCCAACATGTTTCTAAATATTTCTCAGCATTTCGGCATCACGTGCCACGCAGTGATTTGAGCCGAACTCAACCTTCCACAAAGGGGAAAGATATAATCGTGAAGCTTTCATTTTTTCTACGTTACTTCCTGTACTAACATGCTTTTTGCGAAACGTGATAATGGCCCTTCCTCGGTGCGTTATTGTTCTTGATGGCATAAATGTGACCGTCTCTAATATGTTTATTCTAGTTAGCAAAGCTTTTAGAAAAATAAAAGTTTCTAAGCTTTAAATGTTTCGACCAATAATTATTTTATTGCCTCATATAAAGGAATGTCAAAATTTCAGATTATTAGTCTTAGATGTTGTTCGATTTGTTTAGTTATAGAAGTGAAATAGCGTATCGGAAATGCAATTAACAGGATTTTCCTGACAGAGAAGCCTACAGCAGGTAGACTAAAACTAAAGTGGATTATAAATTCATAATTTTTAAAAATAGGTACGTTTAACAGGGCGACTGAAAAAAGCAATTATTAAATTATACTAGCCTTTGGTACTGCAATAAACAAATTGAAATGTGTTCCGGTAAATTCCGCATATTTAGTAGAACTTAATCGAGGTTACAACCTTGATAAAATGTTTATACATAGTCATGAAAACTTAGTAAATTCTTAGGAATTATTATAGCTTTGAATGCAACCTTTCTTGTAAAATAAATAATCGTAGACTCATATTTCCGGTTACCATAATGCGTTTTTTGCGAGACGTGATAATGGACTGAATGTCTCAGTAAGGCATTGTTCTTGATGGTATAAAATATAACTGAGTGCTTCTCTTTATTTGAAAAGATAAGTTACAATTGAGACGAAAATGTAGATTGTATGTTGAATGGACACCATTTTAGTGAAGGTTAAGACCCTAGCAATATATCGTATAATATTTAAAAAATTAACAAAAAAGCAAGCCTTTAAACTGAGTCGAAGGAATATGGAAAAAGTATTCAAAACCAACTTTAATTAAGGGAAATACCTTTAAATGTTATAAGAGGCATTTCAAGATATAATGTATGAGTTTCTAAATAAATTCCCATGAAACGTAATGTAGAGATAGAATAAATATGTCAGTTCAAAACTTTACTTAACTAGGATACGATAATCCATGTATGACAGTTCAGACAATATAAACCCTTATGCCGATATTCATAAAGCGTCGCAAAACTGAAAGCTCATGATCGCTTCATAGATACTCAACTGGCATTTATGTTATTATTCGGATACTTCTAAAGTAAGCCACGGTACAGCTGAAGTGTATAATATAAGTATTAAAGTTCTTTATTACGTATTAGCAGGTATTCATTTTAGAGCGTATGAAATAATCCTTTAAATTATATTTGATTCTGAGAAGAATCCATGAATATATTTTTTTAATTTACTACACGACAATTAGATACTTACGAAGCTGGTGCCAACAAGAACTTAGTATTTTTGTTAAAAGCACGTCAAACACAAAAATTACGTTTATTTTATCAAATATGTTGCCTTCTATCCTCGAAGCTTTTATGTTCAAAAAGTCCCTTAATGTAATGTTCAAAAGAATTCCTAATCAATGTGTCTTGGAAATGTTTGAGTAGAGGAAAACTAAAGACAAATACTTTTTTGATATAGTAGGAGTCAGTTTACCGCTGTAGATTATTGGTAAAAGGCTCTCAGAGTACCTGCATTTGAATTTGGGGAAAATTACATTTCAGTTGAGTTTAGAAAACCAATTATCAATTTTTCAATAAAGTAAAAAATTCAGTTAAACAAACATGTATTTATTCCATACTCTATAGAACAGAGAGGATTTCACTTTCTTTTCTAACCACTGAAGATTTATTATAAGTATACAAGCGTCTCCCCTTGTTTTTATATGTATTGATTTTACATAAAATAATAATGGAATAAAAGTAGCATAAGTCGTATGGCTACACTATTTAGTTATGTATATACGTCTATCTTTTAAAATTAGCTCGCTGCAATCTTTTCAATGTGTATCAAAATCAAACTATAGTTACATTAACTTATCTGTGAACTGAAGGGTGTCGATTTCGTCGTTTCAGTGTGCACAAAAGTCGAGAAAGTTGACACGTTTTCATTATTATTATTAATTTTTAATGACAATTTCAACGTGGCGACTCCTAGTTTCTATTTTTGCCACTTCACAGTTAAGTAGATATAACTATGTCTTTTGTGACGCAGACGTAGTTTCACCGGTAATCTAGTAATTGACATTCCCAAGTTTGTGTGACGTAATTATACTCTATTACCATAAGTCAGTCTTATAAGTTTATGATGGGTTAAGAAATATTTTGTTTCAATTGTACATACCTCTTGTAGTTCTGCATCAACGAACCAGTCTATCCTGGCTGGTGGAAGTGAATAGTCTGAAGTACAGTTAACGAACGCTTGTTCCCCTGCCTGGACTATAGTGGGTAGGCCCGTTATCAGTGGGTCGTATTCGGGCAACACTGTTGAAAATTTTTTGTGAATAATTGCCTCAAAATGCTAGTGAGTGTGTGTTTTTACAGTAAAAAAGGCTTAGCTGAATAATTGACTAGGACGCGAATAAGTAAGTAGTAGAGTAAGCGATTAGTAAAAGTATACTCGTATACACTAGTTTTCTACATATAAGTCTATGAGATTCTCTATGTTTAAAATAAAATACAATAACTAATTCTTAGCGTATTAATAAACCGTCAAGAATGTCTCATGATCGTGTGTATATGATTATCATATCATATCTTGTAAAGCGTATTTTAGATCTCATTGTAACATTTTTAATTTGAAAGATAAATAAAATATTATCAGAAATGTTAAATTTATTTGTAATTATGAAGTAGAATGTCTATGAAGTAAGGATTTTATTAGAAAATTGTTAATAACGAAAGTTACGTAAGCAATATCCGTGAGGGTACTTCTCGTTTCTATTGAAGAAATAATTTTCTACATCGAAGTGGGTACTTTCATGAGGCAAGATCTTGGACAGTCGACGATATACTGCGAAGTTATTGGAAATATTAAAACGATAAGGAATTCTTTCTACAGTTTGTTTATGCCTTATTATTCACAACATTAAATAGTTGTATTGAAATATATATATCACACATCTGAGTTTCTGACATCGAGAGATGTTCGTGGGGTGTTGATACTTCCCACAACAATATCAGTGGTGGAATCAAATGCACATTTTCAATCTATATATTTTTACATTACTTATTCGCAAAGTACTATATATACTTCAGAATTTTGGTGCTTAAAAATCAATAGTAAATGAGTATGATATGAATATTGAGAATATATAGATTTATATAATCAATGGAGTTTTAATAAACAATGGAGGATGAATAGGGGAGGTGAAATGTAAAAAAAGTTGAATACCAGCAAGTGTCATGTTTCCATAGCGTCTGTCAACAGCAAACCTAGGTCCTTCACTGGAAACTTCACAGGTATACTTGGCGGTGCCAGGTTCTGGTCTCACTGTGATCGCACACAGCAATAAATCACACGAGCTGTTTGTCACAGAAATCCCCGTGCTGTTGAATGCTCTTGTTTCGTACTAAAACAAAGAAAAAATTTATCGTTTAAGAGCCATAATTAAATCTATATACTTAAACACTATTTGTAAGACTTTTAATACATAGATATATATTGCTATATTGAATTTAGGTACCTATTATTAGTAAATTTAACCGCCGCAAAAAAAATATTGGCTCAGTGATATCAACTTAGTACATTGGTAATATTTTTAATAAAGGTGTGTTCAGTAAGCTCATATTACTATGAACATGACATGCGGGAATTTAATTTCCGTATCTGAAGTATGATTCTCATTTGAGGGCTGACAAAATATGATAAGACATTTCTAATTTTCGGGGATTTCTTTTTATTTATAATAAATAAATAGTCGAGATGTCGAGGTTAATAAAATATGATTACTTTGAAATGAATGAAGTCAGCGTTTTTTATTTGTGACTAAATAATTTTATTCTAATTGCGCATGGGGAATATTTTGATCATATTAACACGCCCAGTTTAAAAAGAGTGGTTGTAATAAAAGCTAAACTAAGTAATTAATTTTTACTTTCAACTTCTAAAACAATTGCATAAAGTTTCTACTTAATTGAATGTACGTATTAACATTAATTTTCATACATATATAATATAGAAGTATACGAGCACACGGCAGCATATTGGACACGTATATTACTGTAATTTAAAATGTCGAGTTACATCACATTACTGTCCACAATAAGCAATAGCTTTGTATTAAATTCACGACTAGAAAATGTTTATTTCATTCGAAATTCAAAATAGCAACTTTTGGCTTTTCGGAATTTCTATTAGCGATGTTGGGCTTTTCGAAGAATTTACTAATGGTAGTGAGTGTGACATGACTTCGGTATGCCAATATGTGTCTGAAGTATGCGTCCTACAAAAGTGTGGGTTTAACATTCAAAATAATGCTTGATATTAATTATATTACCCTATTATAGGGAAAATATCTATTAAGAAAGCAAAGTCCATAAGAAATTTCTATATTACATACGATTGATGATTGTTGGTAATGTCTTGATCATATCTCAATTCCTGGTCATCGTTAAAATTCTAAGGCGTCCGTATTCAACAAAAAACATTTTAACCTCGACGAATAACTACAATCTACACGAACCATAAAAGGTTGCATGCAATAATAAAAGCACGATTTATTGCTCCGTGAAATATTCAGAGAGAATTATACTTGGCAACGGGCAACACAATACACTTTAGAGCACGCCACTTGATGCCTAAGTAATAATTCATTCATTCGTTCTTCGAACAGTTGGTTAGATAGGTTTATTTTATTAAGCTTTGTCTGATATGAGTGAACGAGGTCGAACGAGTGGTCTGTTGTGGCCAGAGTTCAGTACGACTCCTCTTATTATCATAACTTGTTAAAATATCTGCTATATTTACAGTTGTAAATATGTCTACAAAGTATATATAATATAGTATAGTTTGCTCACCATTTTTAGTATAGCAACTTTTAAATAGGCACTATAATTACAATATAAAATTTACCGATACAGTAGTGGTTATAAACATTAATTACCGTTGGTTGCAAATTGTTCAAAATTAAATAAGTTAATTCATCTGTAGAATGTCATAAGTAAATTTTACCGGTTAAATCTCTACATAAAGTTTTTCTAAACTCAATCACACTTTTACCCTGTACGCAATATTTTTAAAAAGTGCGCTCAATTTTTAAGTGTCAGATAAAGAAACGTTTTGATTATAAATATAATAGAGTTTAATAATAAGAATCACTTCTAGTATTCATAAGCGTTACAGCTACTACACCAAGTATTAATTTTAAGATATACGGGATATTCCATTAGAAAATTGCTTTTAAACATTCAATTTAACTTGAATATAAATTATTCATAATAAGATTATGCGATGAAATTGCTTAGCGGAAAACGACGACAAACAATTCTAAAAACAATTCATAATATTTCAGATACGCAATTAATACTTGTTAGGTCTTGAGTTTAAAGCTTTCCTTTGTAAATACGAAGAACAAGAAATTTTAATTGTTTTTAGATGTTTATTCACTTACTAAAGTTTAAAGGCTAATTAGAAGTATGATTCTTACCTTTTAGGTTTTTATGAATTATTCTGTTGATATAGAAATGTGTATATTTCGGCTGCTTTAATTGTACGAGAAACTCCAGCCAAGAATATCATTTTCCATAATCTTATTAATTTTTATTTCGATCATTAATTTTTCCAATATTATCTCAAACAAAGTCTGTAAATATACCTTTGTGGCCGCCGTGTTGAAAATAACCTCAGCATTATGTAACTTACTTTTTTAATTTAAGAACGTTATATCCGCTCGTATTTGTTTTTTAAGGATGATTTCAGTACCATGTACATGTTCTTGTAACCGTGGTAGATTGGCCGTTGTATTGAGTTTATTAATGAAGTATGTGAACGTGTATTAGGAGGGTCCGAACAGTTGTTGGCCTTTGGAACTTACGAATTAATGAAATGGTTTGGTGTGTGAGATTTGCCTTCGACTGGGCTAATGTCGTTCTTATGATCCGTGCGCAGGCGTCTGTGTGAAAGTGCATTTTCCGACGTTAAATTAACGCTATGTTTGTTCTAGGAGTGGCTACAAGTTCAGTATGGACTGCTCTTAAAGGAGTGGGTGCTTGAGGAACAGAATATAGCTTCGTTCAAAAGAAGTATTAATTAATTAGTTGAGACAGAATTTTTTGCTTCGAAGTATGTACCTAAAATCGGATTGTAAACTCTTAATTATCTATTCCACTGTATACCGTCATATTTTCTTGAACATTAAACTTCACCAAATCTATGAATAATATCTTAGGACTAAGTCCCCTGTGTTATGGCCTATCAACATTTTATTTGAGGGGTATTTGAGAATTTTTAAGAAGATAATAAAATATAACGAGTTTCGTGAGCGGAATATACAGACGGCACCTGAGCCTGTAAATATTAAGTTTAACCACTATAGGACACTAAAATAGTAGTATAATATTTATTATAGATATACTCATATCAGGCTCGGATCATATCGGTAGTGTATTCTGATGTTTCGTTAAATTTAAATTTTATAGAGAAGGTGGTGGTTTATAAATAAATAACTATTTAATGCATTCCGGTTTTTTTAAAACGGTTTACCTAAAACTTTAAGCTCTAAGTCTGATTAAGAGAGAACATAGCTATTCCGGAATTTTGGTAATGCTTCTGAACACGGGTATCCGGAATATATCGCTAATGACTGGAAGCGAACTGATTTTCTCCGAGAACTTTCTGAGAGTAATTTACGAAAATAACTTCCGCTTATTGTAAACATACCTAATCTCTAAATAATTTTTACTCAGTCATTCAGTGGAGGTGTGCCTTGAATTTAATTCAAAAAATTCTAGGTTAGGGAAGCAATCTACAGACTGTGGTTTTTAAAAATGATAAACGACTCTATGTTTTAAGAAAAAAAACACTGAAATAGACAAGATTTTATTTTCCACATACCGTACATAGCGGATGCCAAAGTTCATGTTTCCATCGTTTAATAAAATAGAGATATTTTAAGAATCAGAAACGCTGTTAATCTTGATTAAGTAAGGCCTTTAATCCTGCCGATTTGTATACAGCCTGACAAATCACCTTAATCTTAAACATGGCCAAGAAATTTAGAGAAGCATAGAAAATGCAATCTCTCCAGCTCAGGCTTAGGGCCTCATTACTGCCGCAACTGAGCGTGTATTAATGAGCTCGTAATACATATTAATGAGACCTTGTTATGAATTCTTGAGTGAACAATTTTGATTGATATTTTGATTATGCATAAGGTAGGTTCTGAAAAACGCGACCGCCAGAAAAATTGCTGTTTTTAAACATGATTTTACTAACTTCTCATGTTACTCACAAACGTAGGTATTACATTGGTAAACTCATCTAAATGTTAATAATTAATATTCAAATGTATGTTAAGTTTTACTAATAAGTTACATTCATAAATTGAAATAGTTAATAAGCATTATTATCGTATACTAGGTACATATTTCCACTGCACGTGTGACACTAAGTCGCTTCTTTCGCTTCTACCGTGCTCATTAATGTTTACAAGTATACTTGTCATCATTATACTAACTTGTTTTAGAATATATGATTATTTATAAATCTTATGAGCTTAATCCTATTTAGTAAATTCAATATCGCAGAAAAAATTATTACGATTTAGGGCCGGAACATATATTTATTCGTAGAATATTTCTTTAGGTACTTCTCTACAAAATTTATCCATAATTAAAAGAAAAAACAAGCTAACCCAGTTAAGCGTTAAAGATGAGACGAAAAACATGTTGAAATCTATTTTCACAATCATATTTTCAGGATTCAGAAAGTTACAGTTGCCTTCAATATTGCGCTCGTTATTAATTTCTCGATCATATTCCCATTCGGCTTGCTAATTTCATCACTTTACATTTTATTAAAAAAAATATGAATCGTTTACAACTTGTCGGTATTTTGCGTAAAAAAATACAAAGTATTTTATTTGGTTAAAGATATTCTAAAAGAATTTATAACTTGGAATAAAATATATTTAGTAGGTTGTCTTTCTACAATGTGCACGATGTGCACGTTACTTATTGGGAGGAAACTTCAGCCACCACTCTTATGACATCGTTAACTTAACAATAATAAACTGTTTACTTTATTCATTTATCATTTCGAGGATTTAAAAATTTTTAAGTTTCCGCTTTACGAAAGTAACAGTAGAATACGCATAAAATAACAAGAATGGACAAAAATTAAAGTTAAGCTCCTTCTGGTTTTCCTTTTTAAATTAATAAAAGTAAAACAAAATGGTGTTCGAATTAAAATACAATTACGGAAGGAGGTCATCTCAAATTGATGAGGACAAGTAGAATTAATCTACCGATTTGTCCTTCTCGCAGTTGAAACCCCGCATTTATTTGCCTTCTAACTTTTGTGGAGACACAAGGTAATTTAACCTCGAAATTGCATTATTCCTTCCCTTCTTTCCCGCAACTATTGAAAAGTATATATTCTGGTTGTAGCTTATAAAAACAATAATCGAAGATATTGGACAAATTAAATATGTTCAAATTGTCGTTCTGAAATTTAAAATTGTATATAAAATAGTTGTAATGAACATTGTATAACTAAGAGCTAATCTTATGATGTAGAAAGAAATCAGTGCGTGATTTGTCAGGTATTACCAATTAAAAGTTAGCAGTTTGTCTTATATAAAATAAGTACCGTCTAGCACCTGTGTCAAATATATTATAAATATTTCACCTTAATCTCGGCTTCACATCAAAGTAGGCAATTTAGAATTTTTTTCGTTATTCCACCTAATACATGTTTGAAAATACTCGAGATAAAAAATATTGTATCATTTACAAGAACGATGTCTGCTTAAATCTTCATTGTGAGAACATTTTGTGTAATAGAGAGCTGAGATAAAGCGTTTCTGTGGAAACTCTATCGCAAATGGTTACAAAAGCGACAGTGTTATCACATTAAGGGCTTGTATTTGTTATCGTTAGTTGCAACTAAGGTATAAATTAGATTGTAGATTTCTTAATAGGTTTATTTTAGCCGTTTATTAAATCGTTTTATATTATATTTGAATTGTTAAAAAAATAAATATTACCGCCACGTTAGACAATTGCTTATATTTGTTATTTTTTATGCATAGGCATAAAGGATAGACTCGTAGTTCACCTATACTAAGCGACTCCTGTCGCCCTTGGACATCTCCAAGGTCAATAGATCTAGAAGACGCATTGCCAACCTTAGGCACCTAGCCGTACTATATAATTTATAATTTTAGTGACGTTCTGCTGCCGACCATATTTTTTTTATTTCGAGTATTCGAAAATTCATAGACTGAAATCGAAACGTGCTTAGCACTTCACGACTTTTCTATGTTTGAACGGTGGTACATGACACGACGCAACTTAAATTGTTAGGAATTTCTTCCCTCCACATTTAATACTCGAAATATGCCTGTTGTTTTTGACACTCGTCCGGTCACAGGCAGCCGTACGACGCAGAAAACAAATCACAAATTTAAAGATGGTGATTACCCGGTGATCTGGTGTCGCAGTTGCTTTATACGACCGCTAGGCTATAGAGCTTTTGTTGAGTTTTATACTTTATTTTATTTGATATTGAAAGTATAGTACGTAGAAAATAAAACAAATTACATTGAAACGTCCTTTTAACAAAATGGAATAATAGAGTGAGAAATAATCCTTTAGGAGTAATTCGAGAATCTGTGATGTATTATAAAGTTTTTAGATTATAAAAGGCTGACTCAATAAAACCTACACAAGTCTTATATTGTTTAAAATTTATAAAAATAGCTTTAGCTTCTGATTACATTATTGGACTTTTAGTAAGGATCCCTATTGTTTTAATATATATTGTAGACTACAGTTTTCCTTGATAAAACTACTATCCAAAATTGAATCAGAAATTTCAAATCGGACTAGAGATTCCTGAGATTAGAGCGTTCAAGCAAACAAACTCTTCCGCTTTATAATATTGGTATAGATTAGATAGCTCTCATTAATCTAAGCATTTTCAATCGAATATATATTATACAAAAAACTTTTTTATTTCAAGTATTCTAACTTCCCATTATATCATCTCATGATACGTACCTTCCTTTAGGGAACGGCAATCACTCAAAGGTTTTGACAGCGGATTACTCTAAACATCGAAACGATTTCTAACAGAGATCTTGAACCTTAAACAATTTTGCTAGTGAAATATAAGTATTTCTTTATTGCAGACCTCATTTGAACAAGCAAATGTACCAACGTACAGTTGCATGTTTATTAACGAGGAGGTAATGTATTGAGTCTACGTAAATACTATGCTAACGAACTATGGGCTATCAGAGTCCTTGGAGAAGTTGGAGGGAATGTCTAAGAGACCTAATAATTTTGCTCACTTTTCTTTTTCACTGCCAATGAGATCGCAATTGTATGACAAGGTGGGCTAAGAGTTTGTTGTACAAGCGGTAATAACCTCGCGCTATAATAGAAATATGTGTAAGACTATAAAGTGTATGTGACTTTAGACAACGCAGGATCAAATAATTAATTAATAAAGGTTGTACATTATATTGAAAATAGTTGGCCAATGACTATCATAAAAGATAATACACAAATGAGGTAGAAAGGTAAGCTAATTTCACCTAGAATCAACTTTATAAATAGAAATAGACGTATTATTTTACCAGAATAGGTTTTCCTAAAATTTAGTACTGTGAAATACGAGTAGCAGACAGGAAGTCATGCGGATGAAACTTATGTTTACGCGACTGAAGACATGAATAGTTTCTATTATAATGTAAACCTAACAGAAACTTTAAGGTTATCGTTTTGCGTAAAAGATATTATTGCAACGATGGACTTAAATAAACTCACAACAGGAATTAATGATAATTGGCAAAAGATTTTGTATGAAGTTTCGTCATTGACAACGTCTAACGCATAAAAAATCCAAATTTATTCATAGTTCGGTCATCAACTCGCCTAAAGACAACTAGCACCCTAAATCAGGCTTATAATGAACCGTCTTTTATTAAGTAGCATTTAACTAAAACCACTGTAAATAATAATTTCAGCCATTCTAAAATTAAAAATTGCTTGAATGCGAAAAAAAACCGTTTGAAAAGTTGACGTACTCGTCAATTTAACAACCGCAAAAGCAAAGCTTTACATTTAAAACATTGGAATAACAAAAACTTTTTATGCCATTTAAACCACGGAATAACAAGTGAATAAAAGACTGTGTTTTTTGAAAATTGTTCGGTTTGAATGTTTTATACAATCCTCGATAGTAAACTATAATATTTATAAGTAAGTAGAATTGGATTCATTTTGGTTTTTATCTAATTATAATTTTGGAAGAGCTGAGCGATGACATAGATCTTTCCGTAAACAACTGTAGCACTTTGCATATAGATACGAGTATATGTTAGAGCTTTTATCCCCATTATATCTATTATATATTTTTATAGATATAAACAAAATATCAGTCTTATCTATTATCTGCCTGATATTCTTTCATGTAATATGACTTTAATACATGAAATCGTCTTCAATTCAAACCATCAACAAAAAATATCAAAAGTTCGTTGAAAATTTTTGGTTCTAATTGTAAACATTTACGTCAAGATTAAAAAATCCGTTGGTTAATGATCTAAAATTATTTTATGATTTGGCTAAAAGGATAAAGAAGACAATCCTATTTGATTTTCTGGAAACGGAATGATGATTGAAATGGTTACCTTATTACTTTCAAATTGTTTTTGGATGATTTTTTTAAAAGAAAATTTGTTTGTTTAAAAAAGGCTATTTTTTTGATATTTTAATATTTATTTTTTCTACAGTTAGTTACTGTTTTTATCCTGGCTGTCCATGATAAGGATTATATTGATCTTCTTTAGCGTGAATACTTCAAAGTTTAGCTGATATAGCACATAGAGATTTTTCTATAGGATAACTTATCTATATCCTATACGTACCGCCTGGTTTCCAGACACCTTTAAAAACAAATTGACAACTGTAATTGTAATTCAGCGTACAGGTACAGTAGTATTGCGTTACAAATGCAGAGAAGGAGGTCAATTTCGGTACATTAGCCAAATTGGTCGGAGCAACCCTACCGCTCTACTACATTTGAAATAATGACGTACTTCACTACTTCACGCGCTGTTACAGTTCTGTCTGCAACTCTTCTACGTAGTGAATAACTTTATAAGCCTCTTGTAATGTTAATCTTCAGCATTGCTACTCGATAGTATTCCTGGACTACATTTATTCACTCACTCTTTAGCTTTTGTTCATTATAATATTTATCGAATTTATAAAGAAATACCTTTGTATAATTATTATGATTTTTCCCTCACCGGAGATACATAACGTTTATTACATATCAAATATCAGTTACTGTTTTCAAAATGGTATAATGATTTCATTCTATCGAATGGATATCGAATAAAAACATTTTGCAGCAGGATTGCGGGAACGTCCTTTAAATAAAAATATAATTACCGAAGAGTGCCGTGTGCAACTGAAGGCCAATTGAAAATATACGAAGCTAAGTGCAGACTTAAAACATGATGGATGTAATTGAGAGTAGGAGATAGTGATTCGTATGATATGGATGTGAATTTTTTGTATGCCTTCTTGACGGTTACGGGTAACGTTTAAGATACTTCATTGCTACATCGGAAACATCAATGTAGTAATTGTTGTTTTGTTTTACGAATGCCCATGAAATCAATTAGTAATGTACGCTAATATAGTCAAAAGTGAAGGCTGTTTATACTTTCTTAGTTAAACATAATAATAATATTCAAAAAGTCTTTTATGTTCTCATACGAGTTTTGAAAGTTTTCAAGAATCATGGAAACACGCGCGTGAAAGGAAATCTTTCATAGGATTTTGACACATTTTTACTAGGTAATGACCAGTTCAAAAATCTTGGGAATTGACGACTTTCAATAGGAGTTCATATATTTTATATAACGTATATATGACAACAATGACAAAAATCGTGGGTGTTGAATGTATATATCTACATATCCAAAAATAATAACCTAATAACAAAAAATCTTACAAGTACATGCGCTGTTCCCTCGCTTGTCTTGTTATTTTTGTTTATAGGCTATGTTTCTGCCAATATTTGAATTCTTTTAATAATGTAATGAGAATGTATGACTGTTTCGTAATAACACGCTCATCTACGTATATAAAGCTCGACACCGAACTATTAATTCCCGTGGTAACATAATGACAAAGAAATTAAAAAAAATATTATATTTTTTAATTTCTATACATAATGGGTTGACAATTGAGTTGAATATAGGAATCACTCAAATTGAGTTATAGAAATAACACGACAAACACAAAAGTAAATTAATTGTGAATTTAGTAATAATAGTACAGAATAAGCTTTAATTTTTTTTTATTTAACAAAGATACTTTCAAAGACACACTAAACTTAAAAGTTATGAACAACTATCTGGCCCGGCGAACTTTCTTCCGCCTTAGAGGCATTAAATTAGCAGATTTTGGACTTTATTGAGTGCAGTTTTCGTTAATAGAAAATATAAAGTATTTTAATCATGCTGTTTTACCAATTCCAACAGGATCATCCAGGAAATATAAACCACTAAAAATATCAAAAGTATTCTTTAACCGTTTACTGGTTTTAAGCTCTCTCCTTACCAAATTTCTTGAGTTATAAATAGTGTAACTAACATGTCTTTCTGTAATATATATAAGATAAATTCATAGAATTATTTCGACATCTGTTGTGAATAAAATGATTACTGTTTAAAAATGCAAACGACCCAGACGTTTTAAAAAATAATTTAACATTTCCCCGACTTGTATATTTTAGTTTAAAATTAACGTAAATTGTGTACGTCAAAGTAAGGATTAAAGATGAAATATTATCCAGATGCTAATATTATCTCGAAGCGAAATAAGAACATTATACAAACGGCACTTGTTTACATAATTGTAATGCTAATCCGAGTTACGCAGGTACAAAAGAGGTGTTCTTATATTTGCATAAACATTGCAAACACTTTTGACACCATTTGTATATGTTAATGTATAGTACTCTATAAAGGAAATAAAATTACGAGCTTAATAAAACATAGAATTTAATTTGCTCAGTTATATGCCTACTCCATCTATCACCACTGCTCGTACTTAAATTTCGGGAGAAATAGCGATAAAAAACTATAGCGACTGGTAAAAAAACAGAGGGTGAAAAATCTACTTGGTTTTAAACAAAAAGTTCCTATCCATTAACAGAAATGTGTGTGATCCCTAGTAGTTTGTGAAACTACTTTGGATCGCACCAGACTTATACGTCATTATACGTAATTAAATTATCGAATCAAAGGAATTTGTGAAGTCCAATGAAAAATACAGTTACAAACAGTATTAAATAATTTTGTGAATATTGGTGATAGCCATTAAAAAGTCGTCATCAACAATGTTAACTATAAAGTTGTTCAAAATTAAATTTGAAACATAATTCCAATGTCTAGGATTTTACTGTTTTAATTTAAAAGTGTTTTAAACCACGCAATGGCTTTCATAAATTGTGCTTCGGCTTCGCTCGCGTTCATTTCGATTTTTACACCTTGGGTTACTTTATTGAACTTTTAGTAAGGATCCCTATTTTTATATGAAAATATTATATAACCTTCTTCTATAAATGTGCTATCCAACATTGAAAGAATTTTTTCAAATCGGACGAGCGGTTCCTGAGATAAGCGCGTTCAAACTCTTTGGCTTTATAATATTGATATAGATTGAACTTACGAAATCAAAAATGAAGTCATCTATAAAATAAATCTAAATGTATATAATAAATATAAATTTAGTTGACTTTAATTTTATTTCGCTCTCTATTAGTAAATAGCACTCGCGTAAATTCGGAGCAAATCACAAGTTTACATACAAAATGTAAAAATAAAAGGGAATTTAGAACATTAAGTTTTCAAGAGTATTTAACGTACGAGTAGAAATTCCTTCGGAATTCCAACTGCTGTCGTCTTTTTGTTTGAAACTCGAAGCTTAACCAAGTTCATTAGAAACTTATACATCTGACCCTAGCTACTTAAAGTTTGGTTAAGTTTGCAATATTACCTTCAAGTTTCATTATAAAATGTAAACTTTTGCGTGCTACAAAGAGCCGAAAGTATTATTTATTCAATAATGACGATATCGCTTAATCTTTGTTTACTAGAAGTTCTTTTGGTTCAAATAATAAATTTAATCTTATGTTTAGTAAAATTGTGATGTTCTTACAAATAGTTATAAACGTAATATACAGTAATAAGTGTAATTTAAAAAGCGTGAACCAGTAACGTACCTCTTGAGGCGTGTATCGAAAAATTTCATGTTTTCCTCTGTACCACTTGACGGAATGCAACGCTGGATCGCCTGGCTGTCGCGCATACTGGCACCGCAGTTCTGCTTCTATTCGAGGGTCAGCCCAGCGAGGCACCTCCAGCATAGTTATCGTATGGCATACAGTACGAGCTGAAAAAACAGAAATAAATTTCATAAGAAGTTAAATATCACTGTCCTTAGGGATTGAACAAATGATAAATAGAAATTATATATGAGTAGAGTCGTTAATATTTTTCATAGAAAAACTGACTACGGTTTTATATTACTCGTAAATTGTGATTTTTCTTAACTTTTTGACGGAAAATGTCACTTCTAAAGTGATTCTCAAAATTCAAGTTCGGTTGGTGAAAACGGGTTCTTTTAATACACTATTTGTATACACGACTTTCACAGGGCATCAATAAAAGAACAGTTCATTCAATCCCTGCTCGAGATACGTAAGATTGAGCCGAGAACAAACAATATTAGGGGCTTAAGACAAACAAGACGGAATTTGGATCCCGCCTTATTCCATCTCGAGTATATTGCCGAATACAAAACTTGATTTATCGACTGGCAATTGTTTATTGAGCTGGCAACTTCGTTGGATTTGGGATTGCCAATCAGTATGGGAAATGGGATGCTATTACCGATAGATGTTTTTACCTGAAAATGGAAAAGAAAATGTGATATTTAATAACAAAAAAAATCTTAAAAAATAATCTTAATTATATTTATTAATTGAAATAATATTAATTAGACTGACTTATCCTTTATTTTATTCGAATTGTATTTATAGTATTTTCTGTCCTAAGATAATCGTCTTAGGTCTTAATACAACAGCTACTGAAAATCAATACATGAACTGCGCTGCAGGGTTTTTACTAATTTCCATGCAATAGATCTAAAAAACTCTCGTAACTTTTATTGAAATCATATTAATTTTTATAAAGTTCAGCGAGTTCATGCGACAAATTTAATTAAATATTGATAGTAACTTTTCTATATAACAAATTTGTATATATAAAACAAAATGTTTTGAACAAATCTAGTCCATGTTATAAACTATTGTGCACGGGTAGAAAAGTTGCGCGTTAATATACGTTTCCGTTTCTGTGTTTGGATTTACAAATGTTCAATATATGAATAATCATACAAAAAGAAAACATACCTATAATGAAAGAGCCGTGGAGTGCAATTTACTTTCCGACTTTATGGACTTCCGAATACTCAAGGTAATAAAAATGATTCCACGAATGATTGATGTTGCACGGTTGCACTATACCATTAAGTTAAAAACAGGCTATTCGATATTGTGACGCCGTAATGCGCAGTCACAAAATTAGTCAAACCGAGTTTTCTGAGATAAATTTCAACATTAGTTCACCTATATTGTTGCTGATAACTTACTTATCGATCTAAAACCTTAATATAGAAACTTGGCTAGGATTCTAGTCTGTGTTGATTTATTAGCGTTAACGAAAGCTTTTAAGAATAAAACAAAAATAAAACTATCCAATTTAATTGATGATAATATAAAAATATGTAATACCCTTTTAATAATAGAGTTCATTTTCATTTACCGAATGTGTTCATTACAGAAGCGCGGAGTTTATTATCACAAAGAGTGAGCAATACCTTTCTTATGAAACTGAGTGGTTTTTACGAGCCGTTCCCCGCAGGCACGGGATGACAATGGTTGACCCACATTTTCATACAAAACACGTATCTGTCCGGTTTTCTAAACCGCTTCAATTGCGATAGTGACTCGTGCCAGTTTGCCTTTAGTTTTTTCAATGAGTAGAATGCAGCATCATTTCATGGTAAATTTAAAAATTATATTAATTATTTATTCGATTTTTAAGACTATTGAAGTTAATCAATGAGGTAATTAAACAGAAAAACCTTAATTGATTATTATAGTTTGCATTTTACGTTCGCTCATAATGTAACTATAATTTTAGTTTCAAATGTCTTAATTAGCAAAAATTTTGAAGTATTTTGTTTTGGCTATTAGAAAATAATAATTATAAAGTAAAATTATGTTTTAATATTAAATATTATACTCTTATTACCCGAAACGCACAAATGCATTGTCCTAGTACGAAGGCTAGTACTTTTGAGAAGTAAACAAAGCATGAAATCTGAAATACTAGTGATAGGCTTATTTTTACCAATGTTACGATTAGCATACAAATATCTTTTTATCCTTCAGAATTCAGGGTAGTAAGCCCTAAGTTATTTAAATTATTACAATTGCTAAAAGCTTTTTGGAAAATGTTAAAAGAAGCACAGAAAATGATGTGGTGATTGTAATACAGTTTTCTTTATTACAATCACCACATCATTTTCTGTGCTATTATTAATATTCTATGCTATATATTAAACTGGTATATGAAGCCGAACAAGTGTACGAGCATATTAAGATTCGCTCAGTGTATGGAATTCGACCATAATACATTAATTACTTCTAAATTATCTATAAACTTTAGTTACGCCTAATAATACATTGAATATAAAGGGGTATATAAATAAAAAGTTCCACGGTAGACGAATGAAATGTACTTTAATCAAGATCTAGATATAAAAGCATTTCAAACAAATTTAAAGATGGAAAATACTGTAAATGAAACATAAACTAGCAGAGGGTTATCCATCAAAAAACATAACAAAAACCTGCCACCACAAGAGGGGAAAATTAGTAGCTCATCATTCGCACCAACATCAACGCTTTAATAATACATTCCCCGGGTCGGTTCACGTGATAAATTTTAATATAGACCCGTCTATGAATGGAGCCGCGAGAAAAACATTAGTTAATGTAAGTAAAACGGTAATTCTACGAAGAATATGCTTGTATTTTTCAGAAATTTTCTTTACGCATAACGAATGAATGGGCTGTTTTGAAGATTTGTTGTTCAAGACGATATATTTTTGATTTTATTCAAATTAAAGATCTTTTGTTTCAAGTTTAATTAAGCTTCTACTAAAGTTAATTTTAGTGACGTTGACACCTTGAACATTGATTTTAGTATTTTTTTTCTAACATAATAATATGTTCATCGAAAATTGAAAGTTCGGCTATTATTTTTTTTTATTATCACTTTTTTGAGAAGAAGTACTAACTAGTTTAATAAATTAAACTACATTTTAATAATGAATAACATATAAAACAAACTAAAGATTGTAATACAAATATCCTTTAATAAAAGATATATTTCCGTGAACATTTAAATGTAAATAAAAAATTATGAGACCATATATACAATGTCAACATATGTCGTAACAAAAACTAAATTTCGGAGCGGGAAGCATTCCGCAGACTATGCTAATTTATGAAAATCCCGACGCAATTTCCACAGAGTACACTCTTATAACAAAGGCTAAGTACACATTACCAAAATAAAACAAGCTTTTTCATTTATCTTTTGTTTAGATATCGTTTAACTGAAACTAGCAATTATTTTATTTTAGAATGTATACAGTAGAGTTGTGAAAGTGATGAAATCATTATATAAATTAATTAATTGATTAAATTAAACCAAAATTCTTAGCGTATGCTTCCACGAACTCGCCATTCTATTTTTATTATTTTTACTGTAAATTATGTATTTTTAAAGTATTATTTTCGTGAATAGTATAATAATAATAATATATTATAATTATATACATAATACATATAACTAATATAATTAAAAATTAGTAATAAACTTTATTTATATTAATTTTACAAAATGTTCTTCATAGATTAAAATAGTTAAGGGGACCAACGGTTCTATCAATATCCTTGCCATCAATTTTTGGTTGTTGGAAGAGAACGAATCTAGTGTCTTTTTCACTATATTCTGTTCTTTCGTACGATTAATAAATATCGCGTGTTGTTATATTTTACGATTTGTTCATGTTTTTCTTTTATGCAGCTTTTTATCTGTGCCATTCGAAAAAATATTTACAAAACGCGCGCTTAAATCTCTGTTCTTGAGGGAAATTACAACATGCTAGTTTATATTATTGTTTTGAAACTGGGACAATTCAGCTGTGACATCTGCATTGGATACTGTAGGTTAAAAAATAAATCATACTTCTTTATGTGTTCATAGTAGAAAAATATATA
>JAOSYY010000010.1:3264080-3274802 GCA_025727935.1 Hebomoia glaucippe
GGCAAGAATGCAGGCAATTTGAATTTGAATGTTGAGTACCAGAGGTTTTAATTTTGAGTATCGCGAAGACAGGATTAAATACAGAAATATTACTTTCGGTTGTAAAAGGAACAATAATTATTCAACAAACCTAGAAATAAATGTGTCCAATACGTTACTGAGCGACTCTTTTATATAGTCGCATTAATGAAGCAAACTTTATATTAAAGTAAACACTTTTCCAAAATTCCTTGTGAGATCTTTCCGTTTTATTAGAAAAATATATTGCAATGGAAGTATGAATAAAAGATGAATAGTTATAAAACTTTAAGGCTCTACGTCTAGTCGTCTATTCGTCATAATTTCAGGCTTTATTTACACGAGGTCAGACCCTTATAAATGTGATGTCAGCTTAAGGTTCATATTTATTTGGGGTCGGTTTATACCCTTGACTTGTTTAGTTTTTGTACGTAGTTGAGTGATAAATTAGGGAAATTTTTATCACCCGCAGCACTACTTGTCACCTTTATCACATATACCCAGTGTTTTCAGAATACAAGTGTATTCTAAATTTCGACATTATAATATTTTATATATGTAATTCAAGATATTATATTATTGAACACACATTTATATTTCAATGTTAAATAATGATTAATAATTAGGTAAACTTTAATAGTAACTAAACGAGCTATTTTTGAAAATCACAGAAATGCATCCGGAAAGGGCAAGATTTATTGCAGAATAAAAGCTATGATAGGGACTACGTCACATCTGCATATAAATAGAATCCAACCAAAACCAATTTAGGTTTTAACTTTTATCTAGGTTATTCTGAAATACTTATTGTTTTGTTTGGTTATTTTATTGGTATTGTAGTGTGATATACTCTTCCTAATTATATATTCACTCATTGATGCCCGCGATTTTATTCATATAATTTCGTTTGTTATTTTTTTATAATAGGATGTTTTTTAAACAATTTTCTTCAATACATATTTATATAAGACTCGGACAATATTTTCGATATTCTTTTCACTCATTTTAATACTTGAAATTTGTTAGGCGTTAAACAAAATTCTTATGAAAATTCTAAAACTTAATAAAAACATATTTAATTAGTCGACAATCGAATCTAAGACCCTTCATTATACATCAAACCGTACACACCGCTGCACCAACGGGCATGTCATTAATGTTGTTCATATTGCTGAGCAAGTAAAAACAAAGTAAGGATGTAGTTGACTCTCTAAATAGAAGCTTTAAGTTTCAATATTGAATAATAGCACTATTAGTAACTTGCTGCATCCGTTTTGAATCAATATGGACAAAGCTCCTCATAACTTAAATCTCACAGAAGCGTCTTGTGCTTGTATATAAAGATTTACTTAGCACATAAAATAATAGAAACTTTTCGTTTCTCCCGACCTAAGATGCATTCACTTTTTTAGGCTAATTAATATATCAATTTTATTAAAAAATATCGTCGACGACATCATCATCAAAACAATCAAATAATAATTCTATATGATCTACAAATATACAAAGATTTTTTATACAATTATATTCTAAAGAAACTAACAATAACATGTTAAAAGTATTTAAAAGTAATTAGTGAATTCTGAAACTAGAACGTTGCTTTGTCTATGCCCCATACAGAACTTTCCAAGTATTTAGAAACTCGACGCAAGTATGGCGAAGTGGAAATCTCGTATCCATACAGAGTTTGTCATATCAACTTCTGAAGGAAGTTGGGCACTCAATGCTGTGTGTTATTTATTGCTCAACTGAGAAATTGTGCTTACAGATTTTATGACTTTAATACATTGATCGGAAACTTCGCTTAATTGTAGCTATAGTTGTTAAATATTATACCTTAGAGAGGTTTATTATATTTATCGTCAAATGTAATGAATTATATTGAGAACTAATTTAGTTTTAAAATACGTCGTTTTTGCATTCGTTTGCATTTCACTTACGAAATCCAAGTTCATACTTTTTACTACATTCGCCGTACCGGTAATAGTCATGACAGAATCATTGTAATCTTTTCAGAGATATACAGACAAAAATAAAAACATTTTTCGCATTCAATTAGGTAACCTTATTAATTATCTACTATGCATTATTAACACAAACATACACTGTACACTCACATCGACACTCCTCTCTAAGTATATGTATAGACAAGATTAGAAAGTTTATATATTGATGTAACTTTAGTGGCTGTCAGTAAGCCGATTACGTTACGGCCCGTTTCAATAACCCCGATGGTCGATTGAGTGGTAATTGCTAATTACTCGCATCCCGGACCCTAATTGGGGCCGTATATTGCCATTAATACCTCGTATTTACCCTTTACATGCCTGAGCGTTAGACAAAGACAACACTAATGACCTTTGGGGTCACCTGTAGACGTTTGAAATTATGATTTGGACCCGTAGACTATAAAACTCAATCAGATCAAACAAACAATTAATTATATCATCCTAACTACTTAATCATTTCTTTTTTTTGTTTTTATTATAAAAATCACTGTGTTTTTTAAAGACACCTATAAGTATATGTATATGTATATGAAAATGATAATAACATCAGAATTCATAAAATTTATAGACCTTGTTTCGGAAACCTTCTGAAACGGTTTGTCTGATTTCGCCGGGATTTTAACAGGCAGATAACAAATGTTATAACGAGTACAAATTCTTTTAATATTAGTGTCAATAGAAACTTCAAAAATTTAAATTATACTTAAAATTAACGGCGTTGATATGAAATCAATGAAACGAATTAAATTGATCCAACTGAAGCTGTTGTCATTTAACAATAATTTACTGTAGTATAAAAACTCTCCCATAATAGCTTAGAGTCAATTTGAATCAAAAAATATTTACATATTGGCAAACGTAATCATATGAACGACATTACATTTGTTAGGCCAAAAGTCAAATTATAGAAAATTGGGGTAAACTAGTTTCATCATATCACAAATGGAGTATGAGCGACTTTGCCAATACATTTATATATATTATTACAATACATGCCAAATAGAAGGCGTATGTTTAGTATTTATATTGGGACGCAAGACTTTTATTATTTTGGTTATTTCTCACGTAATAAGCGCAGTTTTGTCAAGGGTTTCGGCAAATTACGCTATTTGTATGGAAATGTTATTGGTTTTCGTTTATTATATTTGAGAATATGTCAGAGATTATTGTATTGTATTCGTGTAGTTTTGACATGCCATGCAATATTTATCGTAATCATAATTGATCATCATGATATATGAATTGTGGAGACAATGAATCATTATTTTAGGCACGATTCTGTATATTTACTTAAATTTACGTTTAAACAAAAACTATTAGAAAAAACAAAACAAAAAAATGAAAAATATATCTTTATGTAATTCATTTAGTAGTAGATTAATTTAGTTAGCAGTTGATGAAAAATAACGGTTGTAACATTTATCGAGGTCCTCAAAACAAAAAATCTCAATATTGACGCCGGCAATGTCAGAACATAACATTATTAACCGACAGCCAATATTATGTTTATAAAAGGAATATTGGAATGTAATTATGTTAATACTTTTGGTATGACAAATAATCATAAAAAGGTAATGAATCGCTTTTGTTATACATTAATATTTGTATACGACTAAGTAACAAAGTGCCCCTGATTCAAATTTCGAATAAACAGTTGAATACATATTTTCGTTGGGAATTAAAAATGATAAATCTATTCTAATATTATAAAGCTGAAGAGTTTATTTGTTTGTTTGAACACACTAATCAAAGGAACCACTGGTCGAATTTGAAAAATTCTTTCAGTGTTGCATAGTACATTTATAGAGGGCCGCCCTCTATAAATGTACTATGGGAT
Organism: Hebomoia glaucippe; assembly: GCA_025727935.1. NCBI lineage: Eukaryota > Metazoa > Arthropoda > Insecta > Lepidoptera > Pieridae > Hebomoia > Hebomoia glaucippe. Next base: position 3,267,945 of record JAOSYY010000010.1, read on the forward strand.
ATATTATATTTAAAAAAATAAACATCCTTATTTAAAGTCCAATAATGTAACCTAAGGTGTAAAAATCGAAATGAACGCGAGCAAAGCTGCTGGCAGAAGCTAAAGGAATATACACAGATATATCCACCCCATGATTTACTTAGGGAGTCTGGTATTTTCTTTTTAGATTTTGGACAAAACTACTGTCCTGTATAAGACTATGTAAATGTATGTAATTCAACAAATTAAGAAACCTTAAATTATTTTCGACGTTTCAATTCGTAAATATTCAAAAATGACTCCTGCTATGGTGATTTTAACTTATACGAGCCATACCGTTAAGACATGCTTGAGTTAAATTTTTGCTGAGCGTAAAGCTTATAGATTTTTACTCCTTATCTAAAAACATGTTATATGTGAAAATATTCGAGTATTAAACGGAAAAATTATAATGTACGTAGTATGACAATAGATTGAAATAATTACGTCATAATATAACCAAGGTATCTAATGTATTGTGTTTGTCGGTGTATGATAATACAAATAAGGTTTGGTAGACAATAATGAGATCCAACGAATCGTCTGCCTTTAGACAAATACCTGTCTCATTAAACGCCATGTTTAAGACGACTATGCGTCTGACAGCACAAAACAATTTATTTAATTAATGGACCGAATTCTACCAATAATTTTACTTCAGCGGGGTTATTCGAAACTCGGAAATGCTTGTCGGAAAGATTTGAAACATACATCAAAATTATCGTAATACGTCTACACTCATATGTCTAATCGGTAAAAATACACATTTAATGCAAAATAAGCTTTTACCGTGGCAAATAAATGAAAATTTACCGATAAATGATTATTTATTGTATGTATTTATTAAATATTTTATTATATATGACATATTTGATAATATCCGATTATTTGTAATGTTTTAATTACGAGTAGATTGACGCGCTTTTGAACCTTGTGATTATTGTAACGATTTTGAGGCTTTTCCGAGATTTCGAGAGCTATTTCCGAGACTGTGAATAACCCTGCAAGTGACCTTACCACGACCTTGTCTGGTGTTCATTTAATGTCATCATGTTCAGTCTAATTTACGTAAAGAGACTTGGCGTCTAAACAAAAGACATATTTGAAAGCGCCATTTTTATTGAAATTGTTGAGAGCACGCTAGACAAAAGGAAAATTAAACAAAAACAACAAACAATATACTGGTATAATTTTCGCTTAAAGATCGTATTTTGAAAATAATTAAAAAGGTAATGTCTTAACTAAACCACCCCTCAGTTTTGATGATTTAAGTGTTAAGTTAATCATAAGAAATACCACGATCAAAACCATAATAAGACTACAATATGTCGGTCGCGGTAACTAGAAGGCTGAAAAAGACTATAGTAAGGCAGACACAGAAATTAGTATGTTTATTTCTATTTTTCGAGACGAATATCTTAATTACGAAATAACATTCATTAACCACGTGTCTGAATACGAAATATCAATTGAGAATTTTGTAAAGTTTTAGTAAATTTTAAAAATCATATCTGAATAATATTTAGAGCGCATTAAAATATAACGTTACATGTCCTTAAAATACAATTATCTAGGAAATTAACACAGATTTGTATATTCAGTATACCCTATATAAATTTGTGTATACCTACATTAAATCAATAAATTATAATGAGATCGTCAAACAAATCTATTATACCAATATTAATATTATTTATTTATTACATAATTTATTTTTTACTTTAAAATCCTAAATATATAAATACTCAAAGCAGTGTGTCGGTTATCTTTTCCTTCTTTTATTAGACGTCATAAGTATTTCACTGGTTAAAACCTTCCATTGGAATGTTACTAGTAAAGCGCAATTTATAACGAACAAACATTAATCCCTACAGTGTAGTTTGTGAAATGTTGAACATTTATATTTCAAAATAAAAAGTATAGCACGAGTTAATGGCTATGTTCATGAGGGAATTTCTCATTTTATTTTGAAGTATTTGAGTATCGATACAACTAAAGAAATATATCTATATAAATTCAGGTAAAATTTCTTTGCGATGAGATCTTACTAACATTCGTAGCATAGAAGGATCGGTTCGCATTGCAGGTGCACCCGTGACTCATCAAATGAGATGCTGTCTCAGTAAAGTGAATAAGGAAAAATGAGATATCGAATCGATGAAAGAAAAGATCTATTCGCACTAACGCAAAAATTACAATTACGCTTTGTACATATAATTACTTCTGTTATCTCATTAGATATTTGTGTTAAATATGTAATTGACATATTTTGTCTATTTCAGTGATCAATATTCTATAACATATCTACCAACAACTTTTTCATCGTGTTTGTTTACTGAGCGTCAATAACAATAAAGAACTTATCGTAATATGAACTGTTTCTAAAATGTTATTATGATCATACAGCAGTGCGTGAAAACCCTATAAAGATGGAAAGACTTTAAATGAATTCAAAAAATTTGCTCACCTTTCTTACTTTACAAGTGCAGCGTCGAATAATTTCAAATGGTTCTGTTAATAAAGTATGTCATTTAAAGTAAAATTTGAATAATTTGGATTAAATTTCTATAATGCTATATCTTAAGTTTTTATTAAAATCAAGACATTGATCCGACTTGTCTTCTTCTCCGTAAAAGAACATTGAATGTTATAAATAGAAACTTTGCATTACATATAGAGTTAGCGGTTACAAAATCATTATATTTTTAAGCTGATTTCTCAGGTATATAATCAGTGGCGCGATGTTGATGTTTTAATCTTTAGATTTACGAGTACATATGGATATCCCTATGTTAGGTATTTCTCTCCGTGATTGAGTCAAAGATGAGCAGATCTCTAGACGAACCAAAGTCACCGACATCGCCCAACGGAATGTTAAATTGAAGTGGCAATGAGCCGGGTACATAACTCCTAGAACCGATGGCCGTCGGACCATAAAGATTCTCAAGTGGAGACCACTTCCAGGATGTCGAAATGTTGAAAGGTCTCTCACGAGATGGACTGTGGACAAGGTCGCTGGCAATCGACCGATCGGATGGAAAATCCTTAGGGGTGGCCTGTGTCCAGCAGTGGGATCAGATAATCTAAAGTAGCACGAGGAGTTTTGATAAAAACATATCAAAAACCGATGAGCTTATTATGAATTTAGAGTTGTCGAGTTCGTAGCGACAATAGTATTTCGATATTCGTCTCATCAGGTTGCTTTTGATGCTTGAAAATGTTACCACACGTAAAATATTATATAATATATACATTATATACATAAACCAGCGTGGATAGAAACCAGGCTCCGAGACAATCTGTAAGTTCTGCACCATACTGTCAAAACACAAACATTATCAAAGAATTCTGCTATTTTTCCTTCCCCGGGAGTTGTTAAGTCGGAAATAATTCCACCGTGTAATTAACTGCTTGATATATGCTTCGAGACCCAAACATTCACTTTTATCACTTGCCTTTATTTCTTGCTTCATCTGATAAATTGATATTTATTTGGCAAGAAAGAAATCTATTCGCTGCAATATGTTTGCGAATTTTATTTGTATTTGTAGATTATCTTACCTGTGCACATTTTTAAAAATCTTATCATTAGTATACTAGATATAGTATTGAATGTATTTTAATTGATCTGAAACGAAGTTAGGAGTTGTAAGATGGTGAAACAAATTTGTTATGGTAAGTTTTAATGTAAAACAATGAAGAAATGTTCATTGATTACTTTAAAAATATCCAAGACGATTTTCAAAATCGATGGTATAAAGAGTTTTGGATCCATGTATAAATACTTATACGATGTGTAATAATAATTTCATAAGTTGGCGTATGTTTTGGGTTCTTTAAAAACGTTGAATCTAAATTATTTTTTTTGAACATGTAGTTTGGATGAAAATACTTACAGTTTGGTGTCGTGGCGTTAAACTGATAATGGAGCTACGGCCTGCTGTTATAAATTTGAATTTTGAAAGTAAATATGCTATTATTAAAAAATAATTCACATCCCTTTATAAAAAAAATGTCCTTGTCTGGCGATATCACAAAAACACAAGATTTTTCATAAGTTTTCTTGGAGTGTTTAATAAATCCTAACATAAAGCTAGAGCTACTGAAGTAGACTTCTCTAATGAAATACTAGCGCCTAATAACATTTCAAGTGGCTTAGTACTTTCGGTCTATCTCTGTACTAATTGGATATATGAAGTTATTCATGTTTGGGTTTATCCTATTAAAGCCTTAACTATAACGTAACTATTAATTAAAATTATAACTAATCTTTTATGTGTTTTCTTAAGACTCAAAGGTAGGCAGAGGTTTATCAACAGTTAAGTAAAAAGCGAACATAAAATGTTATTTGGTTACTGTTCACCACAATATTACTGAGGTAGGGACTACTGAAATAAACTTATACTCGTATATAATGCAGTGATTTCAATTATTGTATTGTAATGAGTTTCCCTTAATGTTTAGTGTTTATATTTTTACTGTTTATATAATAAAACAGTAAAAATTACGCGTCTGTACATTCAACGAATTTATCCAAAAACGAATTGTAGTTGGTTAAAAAAGAGAGATATAACGCAATAATCATTTTGTACCTTTTTGTCTGTCTGTATTTACGGGCTGAAAGTACTTAACGTTTTTTTCCACATTAAACTATAAACATATAATCCGTAGAAGAAATCATAGCAGTTACCCAAAAACAATGTAACATATAACTTAGAAATGAATAACAAAATCGACATGAATGCAAAGGAAGCCGATGCCAGGAGCTAGTTAGTAAATAAAATTGCGGGATATCGTCTTATTTTTTCGAATGTCAAGTTATGTTTAAATATATCATTTTAAAAACGAGCTTGGAAAAGATCAGATATCTTATAGAACTAAAATGGAACTTTAAGTTAAAATTAACTCCCGAGATCATTTTATACGATTTTTTAGCTTTTAAATTACAAGGGAAAGCTACAAACGCATTTAAAGACAAAATTAATATTATATTCGACTATGGAAGCAAAATTAGATAGAATTTTTAATTTGATCAAAAGAAATTTCCAAAGAAAATGAGACTGTTTATGACTTTACATTTTGTTCATTAATTTTGCCCCTTGATCCTGAAAAGTTAACACGATTTACATAAAAAGAATTTTACATCCAGACGTAAAACGTTCCCGGCCGTTTGATTTCAAGAGACATTTCTTTTAAAATTTCCATTCTGTTTGAAACGCGATCCGTTTTTATGCTCTCGTAAAAGTTTTGCGAAACTGATTTCGCTCATTTCTCAAGCACATCCCGCGTAATTGAGTGGACGAGTAATGTAAATAAGAAGTGGAAATCTTTAGAAAAGTAATTTGCATTGCTTGGAAATTAAAATTCTATTAATTCTATTACAGAACTAAGGAGAGCTCGCAATTTTAACCGCGCGAATTTTAAAAAACATTGTTGTTAGTCTCTATGGTGATTACAATAGTGCCTTGTGGTTTTACCCTTATTCATTTTGTGCGAAAAATAAAATTAATTACACTCAAACGAGTATAATAATAAAGTCCCTGCAAAATCCCTCCAGCCGTTTCGAAGATTAACTATAAAAATCAGACATATGAACAATTTTATAAACCTGTGTCCGTTATAAGAATTATATACATTTTACGAGAAATTATATTGATATTATGAATTGCGACTTAATTCACGTTTTCACTCTTGTAATTAAATAATCGTACCTATATTAATGACATGCTTAAAAGTATTTTTGATTACATATAGGAAGTGTCATTGTCGTGAATGATCTCTATAGCACTTTCATCAAAATTAGTTTAGCCGTTTTGACATAGTTAATGAAAACGTTTATTTTTAAAAAGCTTTAATCCTTTAAAAAGCAATGTATGTGTAATCTAATGAGTTTTACCTGTAATCTATATAAGATATTTTAGCAGATTGACGTGGATTATATGATAAGTATGTATCCGAGAGAATTCGTTATAGTCACCTAGTATTATTATTATAATAATACGGCATTTCTACACAAAGCTTTCGCATAAGTCATACATTGGCAAGCGTAAAACCCGTCTCGCTTCACCCCGCATCTCGGCAAACGAGGTCTTATCGAGATAATATATCGCAGGTTTACCTGAATTGGACGAAATCTCGATAAATGAAAGCCTTAATTAAGGCGATTTAGAAGCGTATCGGATACTTCTAGACGATTAGTTTCTCTAGCTTATATACGATGTTGTATAAAAACTATTTTTCTATCATATATTAAGTTTATTTAAATACAAAGAGTAAATTTGTAATGTACATACGAGTATATAATACGTAAGGAGTGCTTAAACGTATAAGGAAAATATTCAGAGCGGTAAGGAAAAGTATTACGAAAATCGTTGCATTACCTTTAATATCTCTCAATGTCACAAGCAGCCTATATTTCCGCGTATAATTTAAACTCTTCGGTTTAAAAGAGTCGAGAAAGTCGATCGGCGAACAACCAATACATCACTCGAAGACGTTTTTAAAGGAACTTTCCAACAAATCACCATCAATGTTAGCTTCAACAAATAAACCTTGAAAATGTTCACCATATTTTCTGGTATATATTTTATTTTATGAGAATTTAAGTAAGATAACGAACAAATGTAAGTACCATTTTGTCAACAGTAATATTATAAAACTGAAGAGTTTGTTTGTTTAAACGCACTTATCTCAGGAGCCGCTGGTCCGATTTGAAAAATTCTTTCAATGTTGGATAGTAAATTTATCGAGGAAAGCTATAGGCTATATTATATTTTCAAAAAACATAGAGAATCTTACATAAAGTCCAATAACGTAACTCAAGGTGTAAAAATCGAAAAT
>JAOSYY010000010.1:3291796-3362948 GCA_025727935.1 Hebomoia glaucippe
TTGAATATCAAAATTTAATTATTTTTGTTCGACACATCAGGAATTCTAATTCAAAAACAAAGAAAATTATATCAAGATTATCTGCAAAAGATTAAGCCTTATCAAAATCAAAGTTAATAATTCGGTAACTGTTGAAAGATTAGATATGTGATTATAGTAGGTACCACTACCAGTAATTATAAGATAGATTGTTATATTAATATATTCCATTTTACTTTCTAATGATTATTATGATTTCATGAAAATTTATGTTTCGTCCTCATACAGGTTACAGATTAAAGTATACAATTATTTGCTAGAGTATTTACGTGAATGTCGCACATTATAGAAAATAATGGTTTAGTGAATTGGAACGTCTTTTTATTTCTTAAATTTTATTATTAGATTTCATTGACATTAATAATGTTTTCATAAGGACTTAATGATCTTGGCCCAATAGTACTCGATTAGATTTTGAAGCTTCTTATAGACATTCGCCTGTCGATCCTTGCAACGATTTTGCTTCTTCCACTAAAGTAGCCACAAAGTTTACAAATTCGAATTTGCATTCTTCTTGTTGAAATCAAAAATAAAAGTATTTCCTTGCCCGCCAACGAACCGTCGTTTCTACAAACAACAGGAACAGTTGTAAACAACATTAAATAGAACGAGCTGAACAAAAAGGAACAGAGGCGAGTTTTTAGAAATATAGGTCACTCGCCTTCGGCTATGAGTAAAACTTAACAACGTTAGGTTATCTATTCACGAAGTTTTCAATCTATTATAAAGGGTGTTAGGAGACCGCTCCCGAAAACGAAGACATATGATAGTACTAATGACAACTTTGATGATGGTACGGAAAAAAAAGCGATTAAAAAAAATCATATTTTTAAAACATTTATTCACGTTATTTCCCTATATCGAGTTATAACATAATAAACAAAACAAAATAGAATAAAGGTATCTACTTGTAGAAAGAAGGAGGTATTATGTAATATTGAAATATTTAACCTGACAAAAAATAATTATTCAATATTGGCATAAACCCTAATTATATGTTAAAGGATAGGATTTATAGTGATTATACGAAAAAATTGCAATTACGGATGCTTTTTGTCATTGATGTAAATAAATATCATACAAAATTTTATATGTATAATTCTTTGTAATAAGGTAGTTCGAGTTTCCTGTTTGGTATTAAAAAACAAGTTTTGTTTTTATCGTCTAACATCTGTAACTGTTGCGTACATTTTTGAAAGTTCATAAGTTAACTGATTCGTGTGGTTTAGCTTTTAGTGGAAAAATTAAATATTTACCAAACAGCTAAATTCTGTCCTTCTTATGGTGCCTCCAACGACTGGAGGTATGCTGTAAGCGTCTTGAATTTATGCTTGTCTTTTGCAAGACGAAATATCTCGGCAACAGTAGCCATACTTACATACCCTAATGTTTTAAAGCCGTCTTTATTCTACGGCCAACACCTCTCTAGCCGACTATTTTGCCCATCATATGAGGTATAGCAGTTCGTATCTACCGTGTCTTAACACATGGCCAAGGTAAACTACTTTTTGCGATTGACTGTTAAGAACAGACCATGTTTTTTCCTACTCCCCTGAGAACCTCAGCATTGGTGATCTTTTGAGTCCAGCTTATGGCTAGCATTCGCTTATATGCCCACAATCCAAAAGCATTTTATGTTTCTATAAAATCTAATAATAAATTTATTTTGTGAATATACATATATCTTAAAAGTATCAATACTTATCAGTTTTTGTACTTGTAGATGATTGTCAAAGTTGTATTAGTATATATTAGCTAATTAAAAATAATAATGAAAGGATCTTGTCATTGACGACAACATCTGTTTGTATTAATGAAATAACTTAATAAAGATTAAATAAGCTGATATAAAATTACAAATAATATCAAACAAATTCTGCACCTATTAAAACATTGTTTTGGTTTGTGTGTAAAATAATATTTAACGAAATATAATGTAAATAAATTAAGACCTTGACATTTATTCACAGCATACTATTATGTATCTTAAAGTCATCATACAATGATTATTTTGCAGTAACACATCTTTCATTTTTGTTTGTCATCGTAATTTTAATGTTTGACTTCAAATTTAAACCCATTTGTACATATTGTTCTGAATCAAAACTATAATTTATAATTTTAGAGATTAACGAATGAAGTCAAAGGAGTAAAGACATAGTATATATATTAGTCCTTGTTTTTGAATTCTAAATTACTTTCTAAGTAGTCTTACATATAGATGTAAAGAAATCAAGCGAAGTCGCGGGCAAAGGCCAGCTAGTATTATTAAATATTGGTTTATATAGGTTATCGTACCTGATTTTCTTTTGAGTATTAAATAAAATAGACTAAAATAGATCCTACTACATACTTTATTTCAAGTCTTGTAAACGTTCATGCAATATATTGTATCCGTTATATTACATAAAATTTTTCGTATCATAAAAATTAATGGCGTAAATATATCTTCTATATATCATGAAACATCACGACACAATAAAATATTTAAATATAAAAGATTATGTTTTCGATTGCTTATAGAAGTGGATATTTATCGTGCTATCATACTAATATAATAATAATTAGATGTAATTCCTAATATTAATTTAACAAAACATTGTACTCTTTTTGATATAATAAATTCATAAAAATTAAACATTTATTTGTTCTGCCGGACGCTGACCTTCAACAAGCCATACAGAACCACTATCAGCATTCTGGAATGTTTCCACCATACCTTTGCCAATATCGTCAGCATCTTGCCACTCTTCTGCCTTCAACTCTATAGCAAAATCTTCAAATGTATCTTCTTCTCTTACATGCGGATTATTAGCCATATTAGTTCTTGTTAAGCCGGGACAAAAGGTAATGACTCTGACTCCTGACCGTTTGTAATTGTATTCGTGTCCTATTGATTTTGAAAAACCGAGTACTGCAAATTTTGAAGCATGGTAGTAAGGTATGTGCGCACTAATCCTGTATCCATATATGGAAGATACATTTATAATGGTTCCACCATTTCCACCCTTATCCTTTCTCATATATTCATAAAACTTCATCGTCCATTCCATAACAGCTATTGCATTCACATTGATAGTGTTTCTGATATTTTTTTCATCTAGAATACCAGCATTGTTTATAACAACATCAATGTTACTAACTTTCGTTACTTCTGAATAAACTTTGTCTAGATCAGTAACAACGTTGCATTTGAAGAATAAAACGCGTTCTTTACCATATTTTTCTTTCATTTTATCGAGTGATTGAAGTCCTTTCTTTTCGTTAAGGTCCGACATAATAACAAGTTTGGCGCCATTTTTTAAAAAATTATCCACCATTGCCAATCCGAGACCGTCAGCGGAGCCTGTTACTAACACAACTTTTCCTTTTACTTCTCTAGCCATTTTGCTTGCAGCCGTATTCAATCTAATGAATATTCGCGTCTGATCGTTAATTTATAACTTATGGCTGTGATGTCATGTTTACATAATTGTTATCGTTTTAGGGGTCAGTTGACTAAAATATTTTTGCACTATTGATTCTTGGGTTTTTGGGTCTAATCACAGTAAACGTTGTAACGTTATTAACTAATTATATTTGTCAATATTAGGCCTAATGACTCTAAACCCGTTTTTAATACACAATAAACGAACATAAAAAAGACAAATTATCAATAAGGAACTTAGAGTTTTATTCTACCTTAAAAATTTAGAGATACATAGATTTCGTTTTCAGAAGTAATGATAGGTATTTGCCTCAACCGACTTCAAAAAAAGGAGGACGTTCTGAATTTGACTGTAACGCTTATCAACCAACACTTCTCTGTTCAACATTTTTTTTAAATAAAGGAATCATTACTTCAAAGATGATGATTTAAACTTACACTTCATTTCCCTACTTTTCCATTTCACTTCTATGACAATATTTGAAACAATCCAACACGGAACCCGTAAAACATATACATTTTTCATTATATCTACAAATTTAATCATTATATGAATATTATTGATGGATCTGAAAGATAAAACGTTATCAATAAGAAGAATAACATTGTGTACATATTATAAATATCACCTAATATTCTATTTTATTTTTATAGGAATGTGCATGAATATGAGTCCGAAATTTGAATACAACTAAATGAAAGTATGTTATAAATATGTTAAGTTCAGTTCAGCTGTCGGCTCTAAATCGTGTATTGTCTTGTATGCCCTTAAGGTCATCTTAATCTTTTGTAAATGATCACTAGGTATACTGTTTTCCTTGATTTATTGGACTACGTAAAAATATCCCTCATATTATACTTTTAACAGGCGTTTGTCGGTGTATCTATCTGTCGTATCGAATCTTCTAAATACGTCCATTCGAGAATTTACCGTTGGTTAGTACTTAATTTTAGCATTATTTATGGTTTTGAACGTATTTGCACGTTAACTCAAAAAGCACTTATGAAAAAAGCTTCTATGTGTATAAGTAATTTATAAGTGAATTTTCTCAAAACGAAAAAATTAACTGTATCATTCGATTTTTTAAATTCTATATCATTGTCCTGGCGTTGATTTTTATCAGGTCATTTGATTATTTTTATGTATAACATCTAAAAATAAAGATTACAATATATCTATGTCAGGTTAAAACATAATGCGTTGAATAGAAAATCTTTGCTAGCATGGTCCGTGCAGAGAATATTGTGTGGTGAATATTTTATGATAAGCTTGACACATGTTTTATCTATTTATTTAAAGTTCTTGACAATGACTTCTTCAATTGATAAGTATAAATCTGACGGTTTCCTTATCAAACCAGTTTTTCTATATATAATACAATCGTACGTAACTTAAATTGTAAACCAAGCGTTTTAATTAATAATAATTACAGTGTGTGCAATATTATATCTGCGCGTTTGGAAATTTATTTTACACCTAATTTCATTTTAATACTAAAACCATAACACATATCTCCATAGAATTAGATAAAAATACACTGAAAATTGTAAATAGTAAATTTTGTGTTTTATGTTTTAGTAACTACAAAACGAGGTTAAAAATGATAAAACAAAGTTTCCCGTACCGGGAATCGAACCCGAGCCTCCTGGGTGAAAGCCAGGTATCCTAGCCACTAGACCATACGGGAGATTAAAGATAATTTCAAATTAAATTATGATTTTTAAATATCTGTTAACTTTACATTTTGTATTCTATGTATTTAATATTATATATTTATATATAGCTGATTGTTGTAGTTCTAAGTAATTTTGTTTCGAAAGTGGTCTTATACGCCACAAAGTTTATAAAATAGTAAAAATAAAAAGTTTTTCCAAACTGTTCTTTAACCTTTTATTACAGCAACAAAAGACAACAGCATTTTATACAGAATGGCATTTTTATACGAGCATACAGTTCGCCTATACTAAGCGGTTTCTGTTGGCCATAGATAATTACAAGATCAGTAGATCTAGTAGACGCGTTGCCAACCTTAAGGTCTTAGCTATATTACATCATTTGGCATTTTGTAAGTCGATCTGCTGCCTGCCTTATTTTATTTCGAGTATTCGGAAAAACACGCACAGCACTTCACGAATTTTCTATCTATGATGTGGTTCATGACCCGGACGGAACTTATTCTTGTGTATTACTAGGAGTTCCTCCCACCACATTTAATACTCGATATACCAGTATTCTTCCATATTTGTAAAAAGATACAGTACCTTTGTTGTATTAATAGCCAGAAAAATAAACAAAATCTGTTGTTTGTTATACCTATTATAAGTAGGGATACTAGAAATTTTGTCATATAAATTGAAAAAAGTATTATTTTTTATATTAAACACTTGAATTTTATACCAGTATTTATGTAGAGATATGTCCGATTACGGATTTGAGAGCGTCCCTTTTTAATGCGCACATGATCATTAACACGTCGAACCTTTTCATCTAGGATTAATGGACTCAACTACGTTATTTCATGGCATGTATGTATTGTTAAAGTACTGAAATTAATCATTAAATTTTCAATTCCGACGTAATTTAACATCCCATTCATATCAGAAAATTGGAAATTCTACTAATTTAATTTAAATAAAATCATATTGTTTCACATTTAATTATATCTACACTTAACCGAATATACTCAAATATTTTAAATATTTTAATTGTGTTAAAGTTTGTTTATAGATAATTCTGATGTAAATTACAACTTTACATGTAACATAATTCGATGAATATATATATAAACCATCTTGGACATTTTTTATACTCTATATAATCATAAAATGTGCTAATATAATAAGTTATTAATTATGACTTCAGAGCGGTATTAGATCTTATAAATATTTAAATTATCCCAGAATATCATAAATATAGAATTCAGTTATATTGTGTTTCAAAATCAATGAGATATGAAATTATATAAAAAAAATTATAAGCTCTGCTCTTTCGTTCCCTCAATCAGACTAAAGTAATTTTTATAAATTTCACAAATGAAAAAAAACTCAAATCGGTTTTTGGGTAAAATTCTTTGAGCGTTAGTTATCGGACGCCCGTGTTCTTGTCGCTCGTCACGGATACCCAGTCTGGTACAAGTTACATGAATTAAAATGAAGTCCTTATAAATATAACATTATTTTAGCAATATCGAACGGGGTTATTAATTAAAATAAATAATCTTTTCATTAAGAGTGTATCCGGCTATTCGTTGGGACGGTAAATTTTTAATTACAATTGTAAAAATAATCACAAATTTTTATTTATTAACAATTATATGTTTTAGACTAGATAGTCCTGTTAATAAACAATTCACAATTTCGATGCGAAGATTAATTTAAACTAGTCAGCACGCTCGACATTCGTTTCTCTATTAATGTTTTTCTATTACTGCATAATTTCACTTGCACTTGAAATGCACCTCATGCACTTCGTCTCTGTATAAAGTTTAACTTATTCTACTTCCAAATAAAACTTTTTGTTTACGTCCTAGCCATGAATATAACTTTTGATAATTTAATTATTTCGCTAACCGTTCTTCGCTTAAGCCTCTGCCGTTAGATTCGGGAGCGTCCCTAGATGAAGTTGATAAACGACCGACGCCGACGTAATCCCGCCAGTAATCTTACCCGATGCGTTGCGTAATCTTTTACCTTACAAAAATTCCATAAAACATGCCATAGAGAAAAAAAAATCCACTTATATTGAAAATACGAAAGTTAGGCTGGATCTAGGACTCCCAATTTACTAATTATAAACCTGATGCCACACATACAAATTACGAGTAGCAACAATCATTAAAATATAAGAAAAATTGTTCAAGATAATTATATGGCCTTATGCATATAGTGTACACTAAAACAATATAGATAACGTTACCAACGACCGATTAGCAGAAATAGTATCTCTTATCAAAGACTGGAAATGTTTGCAATAAAAATAATTATACACGTTTTAAATATAAGCACACAAAAAACCATCATATTATTAAAATACGACACAAATATCATAAAAATGTATTTAGTAGACGCATAAACATTATCTTGCCTTCTAAACTATATATTTAATATTAACTAATGATGTTTATTTATATAAAAAATCAATTTGACATAGTAATTAGAAGTAATCTTTTAAAATTTGATGTCAGCATTCGTTAGTTATAAATAAATCAAAACAAGATTAGAGTTGTCAAATTAGTTCCCAAATACGAACAAACAATTTTATTTGTTAATATATGTAAATATTGATTGTTTATTTCATACTATAAAAAATATAAGACAGTCACCGTTTTATTACAACGTTAAGTAGTGATTCGGACTGTAATCTCCACCCAAATTTAATGCACCATTAGTATATTACAAGTTTAAATTATACATTTAATTTATCAATTAATTATTTCTCAATTATGCATTATAACGGGTATTAGGGGACCCCTCAGGAAAACCAAGACAGCTAATAGTACACATAATACCTTTGATGATGGTACGAAAAAATATCGATCCTGACTAAAATAAAATCATATTTTTAAAACGTTTTATTAGCGTTATTTCGCTCCATGATTTTAGTTCAGCTGTTTTTGTTATAATGCCTCATTGCTGGTACTTTTTTTTAGTAATTTAATGTACTTTTATGAAACTATTGTTTCATTAAAATACATTTAGCTTTACTAACATGATGTAACTTAAATAATGCTAATAAAATGTTTTAAAAATATACTTTTTTAATGAGGATCGTTTATTTTTCCGTACCATCATCAAAGGTGTCATTAGTATTATCATCAGTCTTTATTTTCGGGAGCGGTCCCTTAACGCCCTGTATAATTAGAATTGTATTATTTTATTCCTATAGAATATTATAAGCACAATACCAGACTTAACCGCATTTGTATAAATAATTTAGAATGGGTGGTAGCTTGGCCCAAGCTACCGATTAGGTTTTTTATACTATTTTTATTTTTATATTTTACTCTTGTATCTATATTATAAAAAACCTAGTTGAGAAAATAAATATATGAGAGAAACGTAAATACATTGAGAGATCAGTGACCGACGTGAGTACTTTACATACAAGTGAGTAAGTCTTATGCTTATTTGATGGGAAGTAAATACTAATAGGTATGTGTCTTATTAAGACAATATGAAAAAAGTGTAAGAGGTTAAAATTATTGCTAACCTTGGAGATATCACGAAACTAAATTACTTCTTTTATTATTTTAAATTCCTATTCCTTCCAAATTCCTTAATTTCTTCTTTTATATCCTGATGAACATCGATCAGTTTCCTGAGGTATTTGACTATGTTTTATTGACATGATTAAGCTCAGTACAATTATACTTCGATCATAATACGTTATCAGTTATTCAATGATGCATCCAAGTGTTTTTGTTTCAAGCATTCAAAGAATTTTGAATAACCCAGTTAAAGAACATAACAACAGACGATAAGTACATATGTGTATTGATTGGGTTGTATTGACATTTTTCACTGAATAAAAGGCACGCTCATTAGTTGGAGCTGAGGAAGAAAGGGCTTTGTTCAAGTCAACAATAATTCTCACATTGTTTATAAGCTAATTGCTGTTCCTTTGTGTATATTCACTTGCTGAAGGCAGTCTTGAAGTACGTTTTGTTTGAAAAGTGTTTTGAACATTTCATTTTTATTTTTCGTGACTTTTCGTTGAATGTAGTATATGAAACAATCTTGTAATGAAAATAAAAGCGTTGAAAAAATTTATATTCGGTACAGTAGATACCCGCGCGAGTTTTGCACAAATGCAATTTACTAATGAAGAAAAGAAACCTAAAATCAACTTTATGTACTCACTACTTTAGTCGTACTCTATATAATAACGTCGCATTTCAGCAACTGTATTATGAAATATTATATTTATTTGCAGCTTCAAGATCTGCTTTAATTTTTTTTTAATACCAGTGAAAACTGTAATAACATTTGCTGCAGAGTTTCTAAATATAACTTCAAAATTAACATTAAAATCCCCAAGCTATTATGCTACTTAAATAGGACATTTCTTCTTTGTATCCTACCTCTCCAACTACTGGCAGTTGGCTGTCAGCAGTTTGAAGTCATGCCTGTCCTTTGCCAGACGAACAGCTCGGCGGCAGTAGCTTTACTCGTCCACTTCTTAATCTTTCTAAGTCACGACTTTATTCTACGGCCAACGCCTCTCTTGCTGACTATTTTGCTTATTGTAATGAGGATGCATTTCATATCTATCGTGTTTTAAGACTGTTAGGAAAAGAGCACGTTTTTGACCCACTCACCAGAGAATCTGCGCATTGGTGATCATTTGAGTCCAGTCTGTGGATAGCATGCGAAATTAAAAAAAAATGATGATCCTTTTGAGATTTACTTACTAAAAATTTTATCATCTGTAAGTTTTGTAAAGGTTATAGAAATTGCTTATTTTAAATAACATTAACATCTTTTAATAAAACTTTAACTTAATCATTGGAGACCACTCTGAAATGCATTATTTCATAATTTCGTAATATCGAGTGGAAGTAATATCAAATACTCGTATTTGATACTTATGTAAACCATTTTGGAGTAAATTTCAAAAATTCAAACCTTATTCATAACATTTTACACTAAATCTTACTTAAATGAGTTTTATATATATTCTTGTCTATTTCCTAATATATTCTAATTACGTAAATGATTACTTGCAATTCTAAAAATTATGTAACCTTTTTAAAATATGTTTATATCAAATTTAGCCTAGTTATCACTCAGTCGGTTATTCACAGAACCGATATGTACGAAATTAAAAATAGCACACGAAATTGAATGCCTCAAAAAAATATATTTTTTTTACACGATACGAAGACAAAGGAGCAAACAGTTCACTTATTTTGAGTGATTTCTATCGCCCATGGATACCTTCAAGATCAGTAAATCTAGGAGACACGTTGCCAACTTTGGCATTTTTAAAAAGTTCTGCTATCGGCCTTATTTTATTTTAAGTATTTGGAAATTCATAGACTGAAATCGAAACGCGCACAATACTTCACGATTATTTTAGTTTTATCACATAAATTTGACTATGTAAATGGTTAAAATAACATTACTTCCTGAATGGAAGAAATGGGCTTCAAAATTTTGAAACAATTTAAATATCAGATAATATTTAATTTCTAGATAAGAGTATTAAAAAGTTATAAATTTGTATACATTTAAAAGAAAAATCAAACAATTATTAAAATAATACTTTTATTCATAAGCTCTATAAAGTTAAAGTATTCTTACATCTTAATAATCACAGAAAAACAAAATGGTCACCTTTAACCCTAAAAATATTACTAAGACTATAAACTACTGTTTTGTTAGTAAATATAAAATTAAATTTATATCCACAGTTCATAGTAAAATTTAAAAAAATGACCCATTGATCAATCAAATGACAAAAATATTATTTAATTTTAATATATATTTATGAGCATGATTAAAAAATTGGCCACCAAAATTTTAATTAATTAAAAATCCATGCCCTCATAAATAAATATAGACTAATCAACTTATTTATTGTATTTATAAAATTAATCCTTAAATGTAATTTTATAAATTTATAGTGGTCTTACTGACGAAGTTTAAAGTTCAACCAGAACCCTCCCTCAAGGGAAATGTTGAAAGTATCATTAGTAAGTTTCCCCGTGGTAGAAGTCTTCTCAGAGGGGAACAATTCTATGTGCAGCAGAATTTGATAAACCAACATTTTCAGTTCTAACAGGGCAAATCTGGAACCTAAGTAACATAAAATGTTATCATTTCAGTTTACATAAGAAAGATTATGTTGCTAATATAAGTAATTATTATTATTTAGGTATCACTATAGGTCGTTACTTTGAAATATTTTTTTATTGACACACTTTAAAATAAGCATGCATCTGAAGTGGTTGAGCATTATCGACATATTTATTTCTATTTGTAATATATAAAACGTAAATAAAACATACCTATACAATTTCTGGGCCCAACTCCAAAAGGCATGTACGACATTGGCTTGATAAGAGCCTTATTCTCATCAGAAAAGCGATCGGGATCAAACTTTTCCGGGTTCGGGAAGTACTCAGGATTTCGGTGAATAGGCCACACTGGTATTAGTACTTGTTCCCCGGCCCGGAGCTGTTTAATATAAATAATATAACTATGGTTTATTGAAAACTTCCATTTATTGTACAGTCTGTGAATCATAGACTGTACAAAGGAACAATTATTTCTAGCCATAACCGTCTTAGGTTACGTAATACTGCAAATACCACAAACAACTCATTTAGTTCATAGAAAAAGATGTAGAAAAAAAATCGTCAATAAAATATAGGTGATTTGTTAACACTTTGAATATGTCCCGTCTGATTTTGGAAATGGAAAATTTTCATTATACTCACGATATAATCTTTTTGTACTGTACTATTAGGTTTTCCCAAGTTGTAGTCTTTAGTACAAATCCTGTCCAATTGAAAGCCAGGAGGCCACAACCTTAGAACTTCTAAAATACAAAAAAAAAATTCAAAAGAATTCCTATTATAAATATTTTATGCGAAGTTACGGGCCTTTTAGTGAGGTATAGGTCATACAGGTTGATAATTTTTAGCGAATTATCAAACTAGGTAGATGGTAAGTAATTTATATAATAATATATTTCCTGTCATATATTTAAATTATCAATTAGGTATTTTATAAAATAGATATGAAAGTAAAATGCAAGAACGTAAATACAAAAATAAAAATTATATAAAAAATCTAGTTTAGAAGACCACCAACACAGGAGCTTGGCCCAATTTACCAATGATTAGGGCCGCAGAGAAAGATACCGTCTGACAATATCTGCTGTGTCCAGTAGTACTGCCTTATCATCTGTCCCTTGACCCAACTATCCATTTTTATAATATTCTTTTGGCATTCCTATCTTACCTGAAATAACCATATCCATGTAAGGCAAATTCTGGACTGAAGTGTAATCAATCTTGCCATTATTTTTCACTGAATCTTCTTTAATTTCTTTAGCTAATTTTTCTTGTATCTCTGGATTAAGCGCCAACTCGTGAAGAGTAAAAGACATAGCGGCAGATATGGTTTCAAAACCAGCGATAAAGAATAACACTGCTTGAGCAACTAAGTCGTTATCAGACCAACCTAGAAGTAACATATTCAATTAAAAAATTCAGATTTACATACGCTCTAATTTTTTAATAATTCTTCGAACAGCTGTAAAATAGTCCATGAACAATTACATATGTGCGTTTATTAATAAATAATACTTATTGTTCTTACATATTCTAATTTGTTATCTTAGACCTGATCTGATGATAGCCAAATCATATAAATATGCATAGCATAGTGTTTTTTTTTTCATCTGAATACCTAATAAACTTCAAAGAATTACCAAAAATAAAAACATACTTCTATAATTCACTTTCTTCCCAATAGTTGATTCTTCAACAGTTGCAAAACCTGCATCGCGTATTGTATCCTTAGATTTTTCTTCATGGGTCAGTTGTCCTATAAAATACACATTTTTCTGAATATTAGCTCTCAATAACAATAAATAGTTATAATTACGATTTATTACACAATAATTAATTAATAATTAGCGATATCTTAAGAACTAAGTGCTATTCACTCAAGATAACATTATTAACGCGTTATTACAATATAAATTGAATAAGTGATGAAATACTTTTTTTAATTCTTGACTTTTACAAATAGTAAGATAATTCATATGTGGCTTATCTAACATATAAAATTCTCGTGTCACAATGTTCGTTCCCATACTCCTCCGAAACGGCTCGACCGATTGTTATGAAATTTTATATGCATATTCAGTAGGTCTGAGAATCGGCTACTATCTATTTTTCCTCCTACTAATTGTTAAGGGTGGTTAACCCCTAAATTTGTTTTTATTATTTTTTACACAAAACTTTTTGTTTTTATTTTTTATACTATAACGTATAAAAATACATACAACCCCAAATTTTATATATTTATGTGGCAAAACGACGTTTGTAGGGTCAACTAGTTACTGTATAATATTGTCTCTAAACTTGTTGTTCTCATTTAATTTTATAGGTCGCGAATAAATAAACTTGATTTAAATAAGGTTATACCTTTTTTTGCTTCCATAAGTAGATGTATCATGTCTGGCCGTATTATGTTATGCTCCTCTCTATTCTGCATCGTACCCATAACTAAACTTGTAAAGAAATTCGTTGTTTCCTTTGAAAATAGAGTCATTTTCAGCCTCTGGAAGCAAATTTCACACAGAGATTTGATTTGAGGCCTTTTTCGATCCTGGTGTACCGGCTTACCCCTACTTCTTTAGTTTTAATTCTCAGACGCTACGTCACATATTAATATAAAATTTTAAAACTAATCTCTATTATATAAAAACGTATTGCTGTTGGTTAGCCTGTCTAAAACTCGAGAACGGCTGGACCGTTTTGGCTAATTTCGGTCTTAAAATATTCGTAGACGTCCAGTGAAGCTTAAAAATGTGGAAAAAACTAAAAACGACAATTTTATTTTTCCATATAAACTAAATATCAGTCAAATATGATACTATAGGCAATCGTTTTTTTATTGTTAAAAGAAATTAAAAGTATATATAGAATATTGTAAGGCAGATGAAGTCCAGGGGTCAGCTAGTTTCAAAATAAAATTCAGTTAACTGACATTAAAATTCGTAGACTCCTCGCGACTTTGCTCTATACCTAAAATTATAACTCAATATTTCTTCATGTTTATAAACGCGTGAACCATACATGGTATGTTAACGAATTAAGTTTTTCTTTAATGAAAACAAACCTTTACGATACTGGGAAATGCGGTGTACGCCAAGAACATCAGCATTTGTCGGAATTTAAATTGTGAAGCGTTTAATCCCATCTCAAAGAATTTATTATTTTCATCTATGTGCGAATCCACTTTAAGACCAAATGCACATGTCGCAATGACATCGTTAGCATAGCGCCGTGTCAAATCTCTGCAGTCAACTTCCACTGCTTTACCTGACCAAAAAAAAATTGTTTTGTCATCTGATAAGGTATGGGCCACTGTTTGCACTATTTATTATATTTTTTATTGATACGTAGTTTTAAAAGGATACGAAAGGATTGAAGATGATTAAAGAACGAGCTGAAGTAAACTAATTTGTAGAATATGTTATTTAAAAAGACAAAAATAAAACTATAGTAAGACCCAAGAGGTGTCGAGTGACAAGGCATATCTATATTTAGAAAAAGGAAATATTTGCCTAGGAAATGTCACTCATGTCATAGTTTCTATCTGATAATTTATAAGGAAATAGATCTGTAGTGTTATTTTGAAGTTTTATATCAACTTTATAAACGTGGCCATGACTGTAGAGCTACGAGATATTATTATCCAAGTATATGATTAGGTTTCATTCTTGATGTTTACTGCGTAAAAGCGGTGTACTTCCAATATCAAACATAATAAACATTACGTAAGACCACAGTTTGCACAGATAACATAGAAAACTGTAATATATCTTTGTCGCTTTAAGTAATTATTATACGAGTATACCTGTTCTACAGTAACTCAACAATTAAAAACTAGTTAGGTTATTTATCCGTAATAGTATCTTTGCTATTAAGAATTTAATTATTTAATCTGTGTGATCACTAAATCTAAATTGTTATATTATTCAATTGTCATCTGAATGCATATATGTAAAAATATTTTTTTTACATAAATTGATTTAAAAGTATCGATCATTGTTAAATATAAGTTAAATTAATAAAAGTGAATTCTTGTCTTCTTAGTAGGCATAAAGTTTTCTTGACTGGTAGATAAATAATTTTTCCTTTGTATAAACAACTAATCTAGTTAATCTGTCAGCTATAACTTGCATAACTGAAACAGTGTTGTTACAAATTTCTTCTCTTCCGTCTTTCGTGTTAAGTGCAGTTCATACAGTATCAAACCATTCAACTGATTAGTATATCTTATGTAAGTTACAAATGTGCATTGTTGCAAGTGAAGTATCCTTCATATCAATAAACACTGATTAGAATAGATATCACAATAAATTCAAGTTTATGATACTTGATTTAAAAGCGTACTTTTAATAATAATAGTTAAACATTGGTACCTTAAACTGCGTTAATCGATATCTTAACTCCCTAACTAATATTTCTATATGCATATAGAAGTACACGGTATATAAACGACTATACGCTAATGTTTCCTCGCGTCGTCTGATTTGCTTCAAAACTTTTTTTTGCAACAAATTTTTAAAGTTTGTAGTATTTTTTCAAACTACCGTTAAAAAGGGGTGGAATGGAGGTAGCAAAGTTTACAAGGCTAAAAATTTTTTTATGATAATGATTTCCGTATTGATCAAAACCTATAGTTGGTTGGCAACGTCAAAAGTATTGTGAGCGAAGCCGCGGGTAAAAACCGTCTTTATAAATGAACTTGGTTGTTCGTTAATGACCGAAAACCGTTTCCCATGTAATCATTCTCGTGATGGCATACCATTATATTTTCATTGGTAAAAACAGTAAACTATTATTCAAGTTTTGACTGAGTTCGTTTTTTATTTATACAACTATAATAATTTAAGTTATATTTTTATAAACGAAATAATACATTCGTTAGCAATGCATCAATCCAAAGTCATATCAAACAAATACTAAATTTTAAATTTAATACTTTTACAGTAAAGTTGATAAGAAGTATTTTGCGATGTATTTTAATGTCATTTTAAAGAAAATGTTTAAAAGATGTCAAAAACGAAACGAAACAAAATGATGTTTATTAAAAGTTATCACCTCAATTTTCCAGTATCCATCCATTGAAGCTGTCTCATCCGGAAAGAAAAAGAGCAGAAAATGCAACTAAATCGTAATCCATTTAGATTTGTTTTCGGCAAAATAGAGGAGGCTAATCAAGTACTTGCCAATTGTAAAGTAGGGAATAGACTGTCATTGTTGTTCTTACCTCCGGCAGCTTCAATTTTCTTTTTGAAAGCGAGCATCATCTGATTTCCAACTTCCTCCATGAAGGGAACCATTACTCGAATTTTAGAACTTGTAAATGCTGGGCTTAATGTAGAACGCATATCCTTCCATTCTTCTCCTGTAACGTTTATAGATATGAATAAACTGCCGAAGGAATTACTAAACAATTTTTATTTAAATTATTTTCAGTATGATTTGTTATATTATAATTACAACGCTCAAGCACCATAAACCTGAAAGTTAGAACTGAGATAGAACATTGTGATGAGTAAGGTTTGCAATATCTCAAGTGATTAATAGACTTCTAGATGTTGTACTAACCAAAATACGACAAGATCATCTTAAAAAGTACCTTTTGCTTTTTAATAGATGTAGTAGTAAGCATGTTACATTGCAAATAAAAGTTGACAACGTATACAAAAAGAGATCCATTTTTTATTTAATATCTATATTTTACAAATACTCCTACATGAAAAGTAGGTATATATAGTAGATTTATTTTCAGCGATGTCATGAAAAAAATTTCATAATTATGTATTAAAAACCATTCAGATTTCAATAAAACTCTAAAACCTTTTCTTATATTTTTAACTAATCCATTTACCTTTCAATGAGAAAAGATTTCTGGCAAATATTGGTTCTACAGTCTCGTCTGTAAAACCTCTATGATCCAAGAAATAGTCAAAATCTTTAATGCCTACTTTCTTAATCAACTCCAAATCTCGTAGTATAATAACGGGGTTCATGAATTCATATTTACCAACGAATCTATAAAAAAGTATTGATATTATAAGATAAAAAGATCGAAATAAAACAGTCGACAGCGGACAAACGATTAATCACATAATAATATATGTTATATATGCGTCTGTAAAGATAATCCCTCTAAAGTAACTTTGTAAAATTGAACTTCGAGGTATACAGGTATGTATATTAAAAAATATGATTCAACACTTTTGAATTAGGTTTTTTGTTTGTATCACACTATACAAAAAATTCTGTTGCCCATTGTATCCTTCGATATCTTATGCTATTATTAAAAATATCAGTAGTAATGGAGATTTGATATAGTTTAAATGAAGATTACCTTTCATTAGGAAAATTGTTGTAAAATCGACTTAGATCCTCCACAAAGTGCATTTTTCGTAACAATATAGGCAACATGTTGCCTATTACAGGAAGAGGTTGAATTTCTTTAACGCCACACAATGAAAACCTTGAGTAAACCCGGCGTAAGTAAATATATAAAATGCTGAGTAGCACACACGCCCATATTAGTATAATCATGTTCTGTAAGCAAAATAATTAGCTTAAAAATACCTTCAAAAATATCCTTTAATTCTTAAGTCATTCAAGAGATCACTTCATTTTACGAGTAAAGTTTAATTTAGATACGCTAAGTTAGATCAAACTAAAAACACATGAGAACTTTTCAAAACGTTATAATATTTATGTTACACTGTTTTTATTTTTAATCAAGTAGGTCGTAAGACGATTTTTTTTTTAATTTAACCAAACTCCAAACCAGTAATGTGTATTTACAAATGCGTATTTTTCCTAATTAACAACATTAAAGTTCAAGGTTTAAATATATTTTTGTTTGGTAATTTTATGTGTGCGCTCTTATCAATATAATTGTTATAATAATATGTTGTATAAGTTATGATTGCACAAAAAAATGATCAGTACACAGTAGAAAAAACAATCGCAATTTTAACCTTGCAACACTAATGTATTTACTTTACAAACAAAATTTTAAATAAAGCGTAGTAACGCATTAAAATTTAAAAACAATTAATGTTCGTGTGATTTCGATCACCCGCAGCAAAATCCACACTTCTTTAAAAAAAAAATAAATAAAAAGATGTATCTAGAAAGTAGAAATATATAGAAATTATCTGTAATATGATAATCATAGTTATATTATCTGCAATAAACACGACACAATAATAAATAATTAACATTCAATCCGTCGCGTCGGGGAAGTACCTTCGATACTACATATTATTAACCTTTATCATTAGTATTTTTCATGTCATAACATTTGATATTTGAGATTAAATACCAAATTTTTAATATCTTCCCTTTTTTCATCACATTTTTACTTATATAAAATTATATTCAACCATTAATTATAAAAACAAATATTCTGACGTCACAATTTTTTTAACAAATAACTAGGCATCTAGTCTACCGCGTCATTCCTTACTGAAACAATTTCGTTTCATATTCTTCCGCTTTAGTCAAACTGCATTGCTAATTACAAACTTAATTAATCTCGAGCAATACAATCGTATTGAATCTTATCGAATTAAATATTCATAACATAAATAATATTATTAAATTTTTAATAATTTCGACCCGAGCAAACTGAGTAAACACACAAAACCGTGAATAACCGGTTACAATTTCAAAACAAGATTTTTAATCACAATATTAAAAAAAGTTTGATCATATATTTATCAAACAAAAACATATAAATAAATTAACAAAAATATTACTCACTGTTTATCGTTTTTTGTACACCTATCTTTAATTTATGCTTAATAATTTAAAATTTACAACCAACTCGCTTGAATGAGGTGCGTAGAATGAATCAAAGAACTTGATTGAATCCACGTTAAATAACCAGTCGTGAATCCTGCTATCCGTCGATTGTGTACGTTTCACTGTAAGATGTATTTATTTTCAAATGCGTCATAAATGGTGTATATTTTTGAATTTATGTTTTTCACTGGAAAAGTAGCAGCTATAAGAATACAAGACAACACAAACGACCCTTAAGTCATTTAACAAAAACGTCAGTCAGACCGATTGTACAATATAGGTAACACAACTGAAAATTAAAAATAATGCAATACTTTGAAATAGACCTTTATGAAACGAAAACATTTATTTAATAAAACGCATTCTCTTTTTTAATAAGGCTTTCCTATTTTTTAATAATAGTTATAAATATTGAAACTCTGACTTTGCTACCGTTTTTCTTGTGTTCAATGAAACACCTACTCCGAAAATAAAATATTACTTTAGTATTTAAAATACTCAGATTAGTAGATCGAGTTTGTTTTATGGTTATTTTCCTAAAAAGACAGTTGTAATCTCTGCATAGAAAAGAAAAGCGTAAAAGTTTAAATTAGCTTTTCGAACCAATAATAATGAAATATTTGATTATAAACATTGTAACATTTTAACTACCAAAATAATCAAGACATAGTACCTTTCGTATATTACAAGGAATACATTCTGACAATATACTTTAATATAACAGAATTATCTGATAGGATTCCAATTTTAAATTGCTTCAGGTTTTTAAAAAATTGAAAAAACTAAGAAATTGCAACATGATGTAAGATAGCATTATATGATAAACTAAATTTAGAATAGTATATGATGATTAGATTATAATTTTGTATAAGACAAAATCAATAACAATACTGAGTCATTAAAAATTTCATAACTTTTCATAATTTTTGTAGAACTTTAGCAAACTAATTTAAAAATCTCAAAACTATGATTTTGGATTTTTAGTTACGAAATTGTGTACTTAATAAAAAGATATCCTTGAAAATATCAGACTCCGTTTGATGTAGATGATATTATATATGAAAGGACTTGACAACTACAATTTTGGATATTCTTAGCTGAAACAATTCTAAATATCTTCTATTTTCTACTGGTACTAAAGAAACTTCAAAGGGTGTCTACCATTTTACCGTATAATGTCTGAGGGTTTCGTTTAGGTAGCTATCCTTAAGATGCCTATTTTATTTTTGAGCATTTAACGAGTAAGAGAAACGTTCGTTTCGGTCACGTACCACAATTTGTAGGTGAAAAGATTGTAAAGTGCAAGTATGTCTGGGTTTCAATTACTAGTTTTCTGAATGTTTGTTAAATAAACAAATAATGTCAGTCAGTGAATTATTTAATTTTACTTCATTTTACATCAATTTTCTCTTGTTCACCAACAAAGGTACCAAAATTACTAAAAAACTGTAAAACGAACTAAAATTCACCAATATATTATTGTATCATATTAAGTACTAGTTTCGGCCGGCGGCTTCGCTCGCGTAAATTTCGATTTTTACACCTTGGGTTACATTATTGGAGTTTTAGTAAGGATATCTATTTTTTTTACATATAATATAGTCTATAGCCTTCTTCGTAAATTTACTATCCAATACTGAAATGATTTTTCAAATCGCACCAGCGAATCCTGAGATTAGCGAGTTCAAACAAACAGACTCTTTAGCTTTATAATATTAGTATAGATATAAATTTTTTATCTGTGGGATGGTAAACTACAAATTTGATTGACAGCTTTGTTCAAATGCGCTATCTTTATTTAGTGTGTATATATTTCATTTGTATTTTCTAAGTACTTTAGTGTTTTCAGTAACTGAAATCTTCCTTTGATGTATTTTACAAGGACACCTGCCAACCCTCATCATCCAGACAAAACCAGCTATTTGCCCTCAAATAAATATTTGGTAAATTAGTTATAGGACACTCAACTGGATGGGGTTCATTTTTGGAACGTTACTATTATTCCTTATTCCATATATTTATTTTTTTCTATTCAGGTCAGGCACTGATCTTATTTTAACTAGGTGGACTGATTTTGATTATAGGCTTCCTATTCTTTTGGTGTGCCTAGATGGGTTGACACAATTGGACACTACTTTTAAAATTGAAATATATTTTAGAAACTAATAGGTTTCATAGATCAGCTATCTTCAACTGTTTAGCTGACGTTCAGTATATAAAGTATACTAGCTTTTGCCAGCGGATTCGCTCGCGTTCATTTCGATTTTTAAACCTTGGGTTACATTATTGGACTTTTAGTTAAAATCCCTAACTTTTTTGAAAAAATAATATACCCTTCCTAAAACAAATACACTCTTCACATTTATAATATTAGTATAGATTAATAAATCATTCTTTTTTTCCGTAGGAGAAAGAGATGTAAATTTATTATTACTTCACGTTCGTAAAAGAAAGTAGAAGAAAGACAGTTGCTATCTCTATCAAACAGAGTTCAAATAGTTTGAAATATATGAATTGGTTTCATAAAAATGAGTTCAAAGTTTAGAAGCCACAATGCTCATAATTTGGCCTTTAGTTTTGAACTTCAGCAATTGTGATTCGTTGAGTAATTGGAAAACTCTTAGACAATAAAACATTTAATGCCTCCATTATTACGGAAGTTTATATTTCATGTGTTATGTAGGTATAAAAAAGTTTTGTAAAAATATCAAAATGATAATTAACCTTATCAAAATTCGTAAGTGAGGGCTCGTTTGTAGCTTTTAGAGCTTGTTCCTAGTGAGTGGTACGCGGAACAAAGTAACACGTCTCGGCCGGCGGACACAATGGAAACGCTGGAAGACGAGGTTAGCGACATTGTTATGTATACAAGTATACAAGAGAAGACGTACCTGTGAAGTTTAAAATCAAGTTCTTAATTTTGTAAATGCACATGATTTTGGCTCGTATTAAGAAGGAAATACGCGAGGTTTGGATTTTAAATATATAATTTTATGAATTAAACATTATATTTTAAAGTATGAGGAAAATTCTTTTTATGTTAGGTTCAATCATAAAGTATGAACAAGCAGCTAAAAGAATTCATTAATCTTTCTTATAATTATATTTACTACAGATAAGCGTAGGTATGTTTATCGAATAATAAATATTTTGACCACATTCCAAGATATTTTTAATTTATTCAATATACTTAAAGAGATAATTTATTGTGAAAAATTGTTTTTTAAATTTGATAATTCTACATCGAACTCTCTGTGCATAGCAGTTTCACTTGCATTAATTTTATATTCTATACACTACTTTAAAAGTGGATAATAGTGATAAATGATAATAGAAATGTGGCCTAAGTCACTCCTTATGCTGGATAGCAAGCAGAAGCTTGTAAAAGTCTTATCAAAATCGATTCATCCGCTTTGGAGTCTGAAGGAAACAAATTGACAGTCAGAAATATTCTATACGGTGTTTTTATATATACTCTATATGCATTTTCAGTTTATTTTGTTTTGAAATTAGATACAAATATGACAAATTTATTCATTCGTAATATATATACTCGTACCAGTAACCATTGTTAAACATAATAGGTAAATATATCAAAATTGGTTATTCACCGTACATGTCAGGCATGACTGATGACTTTTTAAATAATAACCTTTTCATTGTATGATATAGTGTTAAATTATTATACATTATTAGACCCGCGGTGAGTATAGCTTGTTTATGAGTTAGAAGACGACTTTTAGAGTTTTACTAGATTTAGGTAGGAATTGGTAGTGTTTCATCTGTGTTCGGGACTTCGGAGTTAATAACATGGTACTGCGAGACCGAGCACCCTGAGGAGCCCCAGCGAGCCGACTAGCGAACGAAAAATTCCTCTGTCCCATTGCGCTCGAGTGGTACCCCATCATGTCATTTTTGTTTATTCACAAACTAGCATAAAACTCTCTTAATGGTAGTTGGGCAAGGTAATGTTATTAATATTAATATGTCTTCTAAGAATTCGTAAATTACAAGAGTAAAATCAAAACAGGCGACTGGTTGCAAGGCGTTTTCACTTATGACTTATGTAATATATAAAATTCTCGGGTCAAGGTGTACCTAATTGAACTCCTCCGAAATGGCTCGACCGATTTTCGTGAAATTTTATATGCATATTCAGTAGGTCTTAGAATCGGACAACATATATTTTACATCCCCCAAAATTTTAAGGGTGGTCCACGCCTACGACATATTTTGGATTCAAAAACAGAACGCAAGGTAAACAAAAAAACAAGTGTTTTTTTCAGAAAGCATATTCCAAAGACGTGTATCTTATATAAACACAACGTTATAACTATTTTATCTTAATTCAACTATAACGTAATAAAAGATACTCTCATTTTGTATTATTTTAAATATTTTTAATATATGTTATTAAGTATACAATAAATAAATAAGAAAACTAAATAACAAAAATAACAAAAATACTGTTAAAGAAGTAGACATTTAAAATTATTTTTATATGATGTTAAATCGGGTTTCCAATTCACAATTTTTACTCGCAGCTTTAAAGTCGAGGGAATATTTGTATAACAGAAAAAACTTGTAGTATCATTTTAGTTTATTTTAAAATAATCTTGATTTAAAACATTAAAACGACTAAGTAAAGAAATACTGCACCATCTACTATAATATTCATTGCTTATTGTAATATCGGATTTAATAAGCAAAAAATATAACAATTTATAGACTATTCCTAAAATCTGATATGTACGTAACCTATTGAATCAAAATTATGACATAATAGTCGACTTTTTGGGATAAAATAATATGTATATAAAAACCAAACGTTTTCACTCAATAAATAACAGCTGAAGCTACATCAATCTAGGCGGGTAGCGATTTATGGTAGGTAACTTAATTTTTGCACCCTTTAGAGCCCTTTGAAGGGTATTGCACCTATAGAGTGCAAAATTGCCCAAAAATATAAACTAGTCGTGACACGTAAACCCAGCGAGAAATCGATATCCTACTTTATTGTCTCAGTTTAAAATCTAGCCAGTGTCCTCCGTGCAGGCGAGGGTTAAAAGATTCCATGGACAACTTAGCAGGAATACATGTTTTAGGAGATGGCGATACTTCCATATGAAGAATAATCTGATAGACCAACATTTTCAACTCACATAGTGCGAACCTTGAACCTGAAATGAGTTTTATGTAGAAAGTTTTCTATTGAAAGTACATATAGTTATATATGATCGCTCTTTCTTTTGTAATGTTTCATTTCAGTAACAACAAAATGTTCCTTTTGAAAATACGCACCTATACAATTCCTTGGACCAACTCCGAAGGGGAGATACGACATTGGATTAATAAGGTCCTTGTTCCCATCAGAAAAACGTTCCGGGTCGAACTTTTCAGGGTCAGAGAAATATCGGGGATCCCGATGTATTGACCAAATTGGTAAAAATACTGCTTCACCTTTACGTAGCTGTGAAATAAAGTTTAACACCATTGAGCTTAGTTATTCAACCCGAATGATAGACTAAGCTCATTGGTGATTTTTTACCCACGTACGAATCGGGTCTTAAATTTCTATCGTACTTACGATGTAATCGTCAGTTGCATCTTTGTTAGGCTTTCCAAGATTATAATCTTTCATGCATAACCTATCCGTTGCAACTGCTGGCGGCCAGAGTCTTAAGACCTCTGCAAAATATTGATTTGTCATTTTCATGTCATACAAAATTCAGTTAACTATTAAACTAATTCTGACATGGTAATGTCAGAATTAGTTTAATAGTTCTCTTCAGTCATACTTACCTGATACCACCATGTCCAGGTACTTCAAGCTCTGTACTGAATTATAATCCAGTTTACCCTGATTTTTCTCAGATAGATCTTTGATTTCTTTAAATAGTCTTTCTTGAATTTGTGGATTCAATGCTAACTCGTGCAATGTGAACGACATTGCAATAGATATAGTTTCAAACCCAGCAATAAAGAATAATACAGCTTGGGCTATGAGATCATTATCTGTCCAATCTGAAAAAATTAACTAGTTTATATTATAAACCATATAAATGTGTAGGACATTCTTTAGATTCCATGACTATATTATGCTAATACCATAATGTAGTGATTAAAAAAAGAAATTGCGACGAGCACTGGTTTTTTTAGAAAAATTAATATACTCAATGTCAACGTTTTTGAGTCACTTTCCATATGTGTAGATTCATCCATGGAAGCTTTCAATGCTTATAGAGAAAATATTAAATAGGCCATGATTATTTATGAGTATTATAAGATTAATAAGGTTGATATTGTCTTAAAATTTCTACTAATTATTGTGCGCTATTTTGATCTTCTCCAATATTAGCAATAATTATTTTTATTATCTGATTAATAAGTCTCTGATTTGTGATTAGTTAAGATATCAAATTATTTCCCTTAGGGCATCAGAAAAGCCAATGCGTGTCTCACGTTTTTCGAAATATGTAATGGTGATACAACAACGTGATACGGATACTATTTTGGTAACATTAATATGGCAGTGATGAGAGTGTTCGTAGATATTCTGATATTACTAATAAAAATACCTCTCTTCACGTTATTCTTTCCAAGATCAGATTCTTCAACTGTTGCAAATCCAGCATCACCGACGCTATCCTTTGAATCATGACTTAAACGACCTGCATTTAAAAACAATCAACAATTAAGTTTATATCAATATTTAAAATTTTTTGACTCTAATTCTCATATTTATATTAAAAATACAATCAAAATCTTAGTAATTAGTTAATTAATTGTATTTTTAAGTTTAGTTTAATTTACGAAAATTATAGTTTTATCATTCTCGAAATCTAAATTGCTCCTCCAAATTTGTGTTACCTTTCTTGGCTTCCATTAGAAGATGAATCATATCTGGGCGTATGATCTTATTGGCCTCTCTGTTTTGCATCGTATCTAGCACTAGACGAATAAAAAAATTTGTCGTCGATTTTGAAAACAGCGTTAATTTTAATTTCTGTAATAATTAAGGAGTTTTAAATTAATCTTCTTATACAAAGAGAATAAATTAAAAACTATTATATCTACTACCGTTTTTATATACCGCGAAGGTATTTTGAAAATAGGTTGAATATAATGCATTAGTCGGCGAAAATTTAATGATTAATAACATATTTTTAAAATATGACGTACAATAAATTTGTTGTATAAATATCTCGATTACACATTTTATTAAAAGTAATACCCGATAAAGTATCGGGTGTACCTAATCTATACTAATATTATAAAGTTGAATGGTTTGTTTGTTTGAACGTGCTAATCTCAGGAACCGCTGATCCGATTTGAAAAATTATTTCAGTATTAAATAGTACTTTTATCTAGGAAGGCTATGGGCTATATTATATTTAAAAAAAATAGGGATCATTACTAAACATAATGTAACCCAAGGTGTGAAAATCGAAATGAACGCGAACGAAGCCGCTGGGGGAAGCTAGTAAGTATATATAGTTTAAAAATACTAATATTTTAAAGTCATAAAGTATTGTTTCATATGTCGCCTGAAATTGTCAATTGATACCAATACATAACCCTCCTTCGTAGAACGGTAGAGGTCTTTGTCAGTGGCAAACATTCAATTGGTGCTAATTTGGCTGTTCTTAAAATAGTTGACGAACGATGGAGGTCACTTCAAACTGTTTTATTAGCCTAGACGCTGTACATAATGTACTTAACATTAATCGAGTAATTCTGAATCATCTTAATATCTTATCATTCAAGTGTACTATTATAAACAGTATCTTAAATATTTTGCATCTGATTTGTGTCCTATAGTAAAATGTATACAACTACAAATATGGTTTGCTTTGTTGCACAATATTTCATATATAGGTAAATAACGAGAGATACGTCTCGATACCTAATAGATAACGTTGCCTAGAGGGCTTATTGCACAATTGTTGTTCATGATGGACACCTATTAGAAAAAATTGTAATACAAACATGATAATGTTTCCTGGCTCAGATATCAGACTACGAGTAGATACAAAATACCTAATTGTTACATTATCCAATATACATGTATAGAACGTCATTTTGACAGCAAAATGTTACGTCTATATTCAATTGATAAGGTACAAAATAACTAAACTGTTACCTTAACTAAAGCAGGACAAGCAGTATACGCCAGGAACATTAGCATTTGCCTTAATTTGAATGATGATGCAGTCTTCCCCATCTCATAGAATTGATTATTGTTATCTGTGTAAGAGTCTACCTTCAGCCCAAATGCGCATGTGGCAATCACATCATTAGCATATCTTGTAGTGACATCCTTGACGTCAATTTCTGTATGATTTTCTGTGAAAAAGATTAAGTGTATTAATATCAGTAATCGTACGTTGGCGGTAACTTGACTAATTGAAGTATCCTGATAAGTCTTATCTTGTTGTTCAAAAATTGAGAATGAGTAAAAGTTCAAATTAGAGAAAATACGAGCATTATATAGTTGAACTTTTATTAAAATAATTTCTTTACGATGACTAAATGTGCCGCTAGACTTTAAAATGTAAAAGTCCTCCATCGTCTTTCTTGCGTTCAATGTTTGTTTTCGGTTCAGCTAAAAAGCTCGAAAAAATACCTTATGTATCTATTGTCAAAAAAGTTTAATATGCGCTTGTCGTTGTCTGACAAAAATTGAGAATATGTATTCAGAAGCCCTATTTTCATTATTTTATTTAGTACTGCTCCTATAACTATAACATATTTTAACGATCAGTGCGCAAGTCAGTAGTTTAGCAGGTCCAGTGGCACTCAGCACAGTCTTGACTCTGTAATATACTTTAAGATTATAATGGATTCACGAGAATTCGTAATAAAATTTAAATTTCTTAACTGATTAAAGTGATAGCGAATTCTTCGTATTTTATAATCATTATTATTTAAAAAGTATTAAGATATAAAGTAAAATTTGTCATTTGGTTGCAAAAATTGGATTGAAGGTCAAACAATATAAGAGAGATAAGGGTAAATCCCGAAAAAAATTTGATTACAATTTATGAGTTGGTGAATATTGCGTGCATCTTATTCGAGTCAATGAGGATGAATGTGTAGAAAAATGAATACTGACTTAACATAATTTTTCTTCTCTTTACAAAACTTTGACAGTTTACAATACATAATTCATTCAAACAGTACGAACATTTCATGAAAATATTAATTTCTTTTTTTTTCACAAATATATGGATATAAAAAATGATAATGAAATAAACATTTGCATTTACCTAATAGAGACATCTATAAATCTTTTGAAATTGAAAACTTTTGAAACGAGGAAATATAAAAGAATGTAGATCCAGTTTGGTTAATAGGTCAAACTAATTATTTAATCCAAAGCTTAATTGTTAGAGTAGCTTTCACAAAAATATGTCAAATAAATGAATATTAAACGACTCTATTACACAGCCACTTTAAATATTAAATAGGTCAGTTAAGTATAAGAAATTTCAACAGCACAAGTTATATAATAGCTACCTATATACTAAATAGACATAACAAAGGCCATGTTTTAAAGGCAGTTATTATGTCGTTACCTGAGGGTGCATAAAGCGCCACTAATGATACTTTAAAACAGGTTTTTTGTAATAACTTTATATTTTTCACAGAAATTCTCATACAACTTTTTTATAAAATTTTCCCAGTCAAGGGAAATGAATTTTTTTATTTTTGAGACCTAACTAGACTAACAGGTAATTTCTCCATTGTATCTGGCAGCTGAATAAGACTGGCAGTAAAATTACATATGGTACTACCATACTACCATTTTTAATGGAATTTTAACTCTCTACGACACAAATTATAAATTAGACTTGTGTATCGGTATCACTGTAAGTCTGTCTGTTGTATTTCAGCTTCTAAAGGAATATGCTGAACTTGTTATAATTATATATTCAATATATTCATTTTTAATATCTATACTACAGATACAGATTACGATTGAATTAAAAATATAAATTTTAAGGTTCGAGGAGAATAATTTATTACGTTTCTCGTTGTAAGATAATTGTAAAGTGTTTATTATTATTTGTATATGGACCTAGTCGTACAAAATTTTATTGGCTTTGCTCCAATATAATTTAACTTCTCGAGTACCACAGGTCACTTAAGCTGCTTTTACACAGTTATTACTGGAATATACTTTACAAGTAATTTCTTACCTGATATTCGATATTTAAAAAATAAAATTTCGTTGCAAAGTCTGATTTCTCATCAACAATATCGTATTACTATTCTTTAAACCATTTACGAAGTTCAATTCTAAAGTGACAAAAGAATACTCGCACTTAAATGTTTAATATTTTGGTCCCGGGACACTGAAATATGAGTATATAGAAAAAAGTATCGAAACGATTCTCTGACTAAAACTTACCTCCACTGGCATTAATCTTCCTCTTCAGGGCTAGTAACATTTGGTTACCAACTTCTTCCATAAACGGCACCATCACACGAATTTTTGAGCTGGTAAAAGCTGGACTTAGAGTAGATCGCATATCTTTCCATTCGTTACCTGTAGTTTATCAACTTGATCGTCTCAAATTTTTTAAAACAATATTGCTTAAGATGTATGCAAGTCATTAATAACATTAGTCCAAGTCTGGTCTCAATTTTTTATATTATAGAAAATTATCTCACACTGAATACTTAATCAAATTTTAAAATATTTCATTTTTTTTGTAATTATTCATTTGATACTAAAACTAAAGAATATTTCTAAAAAAGTCTGGATTACATACAAAAAATTAATGTTTCTACATATTACTTGATTATAACTAGGTATTGAACGGTTTTTGCTTATAATTATTGCTAGGTCACCTTTCAGTGTAAATAGATTTCTTGCAAATATGGGTTCCACGTTTTCGTCAACGAAACCTCTATGATCCGCGAAATATTCAAAATCTTTGATAGTGATCCTCTTTAATAATTCTAAATCTCTTATTAAAACAGTTGGCTGTACGAATTCAAATCTACCTACAAATCTGTAATGAAATCGAATAAGTAAATAGCAATACATAGTTCTCTCTAGATAAAATTTAGTTTTACAGTTTCAAAATTTCTATAAAAATGTTCTTTTTGAATTTAATCTACCCTTAAAATGTAAAATAAATCAACATTAAAATACAAAAATGTAGCAATTGAAAGACATATTATAAAAATAAGCATTAAAATTAATTTCTATGACTGCCTTACTTCTCGTCTGGAAATTGATTATAGCATATTTCTAAATCGTGTACAATGTGGCGTGTTCGGAAAAGCGTTGGGCCCATATTTCCTATCAGTGGCAAAGGCTTTATATGCTTAACGCCATATCGACTGAATCTCGAGTAAATTTGTCGTAAATATATATAAATTACTCCAAAGAGAACAGCGGTCCATATTAGTAATAGCATTGTCTGTGGAAAAATAGAGATAATATTTACATGAATGAAATTTTGTAACTTTTTGTATGCTAGTTTCTGATTCAAGGCAAAACTGAGCATGCGATATTTATTATAATTACGATACCTATTACATTTCACATCAAGTGAAATTATTATGTAATCAATAAATCACTACACACACAACATCATACAATACACAAATATGGCTAACGCAAGAAAAAAAGTTAAATAATAGGTGGACCGTTCGTGAGTTAATGCTATTGTGATCTAAATATTTACTTGTTGATTGAAGATATCAGTCACAAAAAGATATTTAATGAAACATGACATTCTTAAACTAAATAACACAAAATATTTGTTTATCATAACTAAATATTAACAAAAAACTCACTGCCCCGTTTCACGTGTAAAACTTTTGTAATCTGGTATAAGACGAGTGTCTTCGATGGCACACAATTTGAAAATAAAATATTTCAAACAAAATATATTACATGTCAGTAATATTGTTTGTATATATACACATTACGTCGTAGTCACAGCATAACGTTATCTAAACTCGGATTTACTACTATTAAAATACAGATTTATTTTACATTTTTTTGTCGAAGTTGGTTGCCTTGAAACCAGATAATGTTTCTCTATGTCGCTACGAATATTGGATTACTGAGTAGGAACTATCAATACATATTTCATCTAACATAACCCATAAATACTATGAAAGTAATATTATCTGCAACTTATTACCTTATTCTTGAGATAATATTTTTTAAACGACATCTAGCGTCAATATTTATAACTTTTATTCCATTGAAACATAGAACCATTTTTATGCACTATATGTACTTAATGATAATATCTTTAGATGGTTTCTGCATTAGAAACTAGATAGCAGAAATAATGAAACAGCTTTTCTTTTAATTAGAGCGTAACCTTCAGAACTACGTGTCAAAGCGACTTAATGTAAGTCCCATCAATGTCACCCATGAAATAATACATTGTTATAATATATTTCAGTTTTTTTTGTTAAATATCACACCTTTATTTTGTCATACATAATTTGTCCTTGTATAGCATTTAACTTTTTCTTCATCTTAATAATGGACGTCGATGAAAAATGTTACAATCAATTAATCAGTAATAATAAAGATTGTTTGCTTATTGCTGAATACTGATTAATATTGAGTGAGGATTCATTAACACTTTATTTAATAAACTCTCTTCTTTTAAATATTTGAACAGATATCAATTTTATTTAAAATTTGAACATTCAAATACTACAACTGTTATATTTTTAAGTCAATAAAGAAGGGTGTAATAATAAAACAATTTATTTCACATTCATAATAATTATGTATTATATATTTTTTTTAATTTTCGCATGAATTTTCACATCTTCTGCGCATTGCATTACTTCTAGAGTATATTATAAAAACAATTTAGATAAAACTTATAGGTAATACAACAATCTAATAACTAAAAATATCTTGGGCGTTTTATTTAGATCAAAATGTTTTATAAAGACTCCTATGATTGACTTGTAGGCTTTTATGCAAATAATTATTTGTTCCTTACAAAATACTTTGAAATATATTATCAGTATGGCGTATTTATTACATAACTTTGCATTTCTTAAATTCAAAACGTTGTTCGACGCATGCATATACGTAAAAATTTCCAAAAAAAAATCTCAGCTAACATTGATAAACCTTGTAAAAACTTCTTGCGTGGTTTTAAAAAAATAGCGATCAAACTAACACCCGAATATGGAGTGTATTATACATAAATTAAATATATCGAACGATATAACGTGAAAGTAAAGAAGTAAAATGTTTTAAAACTCTTATGTCCGTATTTGTAGATATTTTATTACATAGTAAATACTTGCAAATGGAACATAACCTCAAACTATGTACAGTACACAATTCCAAACATTAACAGTGAAAAAATTGTATGTCTTATATTTTTTACTTTATGATTGTTTGAATTATATCTGCAGTTACCTTTTTTAAGCACTTTATTGTAATATAATTTTAAAATGGCAGGTGTTAAATCTGATCAGTATTTTTTAAATCTGACTAATTCTAGAACAAATGGAATACTCCAAAGAAAGTCATATAGAATGTGAACAGCTCTGTTTCTTACTCAAAACATTCTGTTTTTAAATATTCCTTTTATTCCCGAAAATAATGGTGAAAATCTAAATCAAAACAATAATTTCTAACTTTTTATACATTGTGTACATTTACCACTGATGCATATATCGCATTTGTGGACATTTATTGTGTGGGGTTCGTAAATACAACCTTAATTTATTAAAAACTTTGTATTAAATACTTTTCAATCTCATTATGTGCCAACATGATTAAAATTGTATTATGTAATAATTTGTTAGCTATATATATGAGTTGTTTTGTAATTATTAATTATGGAATAAGAATTGACTTCTAATATATCCTATTGCATATAGAATAATTAAAATGAAATTAGATAATGTAAAGAAATATAGTATGATAAAAATGTCTTAAAACATAATACTCAAAATTGTTGAATACCTAATAATATATTAGGTGTAGAAATATTATATTACATTATAAACCATCAATTACTACTCCATAGTTAAATAAAATATAACATTTAAAAGTTGAGTCAAAAATGGTCACTCTGGGTTTGTATAATTCGTATAAAATTTATCATGTGCTGTAAGACACAAAATTTGTACTGAAGTGATGATCTTTTATTTTTATAAAAGTAAAAGGATTATTAAACTTGTAAACTATTCTATAGCTAATTAATGTACCTATGAAGTAGGTTTCGAAAGAAATAAAGATTCTATCGAAAATGAAAATATCTATATTAGGAAATAACGATTACCATGAATAGAAGTTAATTTAATTTAAAAATTAAATTTCATACTGTCTAGGTGTTGCGTAAATTTTAGTAATAGATCGGGAAGGTAACCTAATAAATCTCTTTTTAAGAAATA
This sequence comes from Hebomoia glaucippe, assembly GCA_025727935.1. Lineage (NCBI taxonomy): Eukaryota > Metazoa > Arthropoda > Insecta > Lepidoptera > Pieridae > Hebomoia > Hebomoia glaucippe. The sequence continues at coordinate 3,325,253 of JAOSYY010000010.1, forward strand.
AACATTTAAATTAATTAAAATAATAATTACTCTATATACATAAATAAAAGTACATTTACATTTACTCTACATCACAGCAATTGCCTGAGAGTTTCAAACTTAAATGCTTAAATATAACATTTCAAAATTTCCAAGAAATACCTAAATTTAATCCATTCAGACATATTTATACTGAGGTAGACACAAGCGGTGTATTGCACATACAACAGAAATTATCATGTTGGCACACCTAGGAATCCTACTAATCCCTTCCGCTCCGTTCGACTAATACCTCAGTCCAAATACATCACTGGTTTACATTTCTTTTTGTTCATTACATAATCTTTGGCCTACAGATCTTGTTACTTGTCATATTGTATTGCACATTCGCGCCATCTCTTATTAAATATTTTATAATAACTTAGACTAACACTGAGAGACGAGTCTTAATATAGTATGTAAATAATAAAGTTTTATAATTAAGTACGTTTAACAACACAATATGGCAACATAAATATAAGACACAGTACTAACTAAATAATGTGTTTCTTAAATATTTAAAAAATATATCTTATAAATTAAACTGGAATGTTTTAAATTGATCATTTTTAAAATTATTTACAATTAAGGTGTGTTATTATATTTTAATCTTATCTTATCATTACAATAACAACAATAATTATTGAAACGTCAAAAATTCTTTATCAAAAATTCGTACCTCTGGAAAATCGCTATGACGAAAATATGTACATCATCAGAAAACTACACTTAAACACTTAAAAAAATAATATGGACTTCAACAATTGGTTATACAACCTCTAATTGACGGAACTAACCATTAACAATCTCTGTCCAGAATACAACCATTGAAACTATACCAAATCGTACATTGAGCTTATCCGATCTTTCCAAACATTTATCATACTTAATTATCCTCACGTCTTTACTTAATACTTTATTCTATTATTAACTATCCATTTAAAACAATTTAGCTCAAGGACAATTCTCATTTCACACCAAAAACTTGACTACCTCGATTCTAATATCTGGTTAAAATAATTTTAACCATCTCAAAGAATTGCACCAAGAGCGTACATAACATCAATACAATCTCTTCTTAATCTGAGCATCTGTTTCTCTATCGAAATATTAATTATACCTCGGATTAACTAAGAACTGGAGTAATTCATTTCATGACATTCAAATTCAGATTTGACTTTGACAAAGTTAGGATTGTCAGTTTTGAAGTCTGGTCCTTTGTGGCCGAATTGGTAGACGAGACGAGCAGTGGGAACAGAAACGAGGACTGACTGTCTATAGTGATATCTCATGGCTCTGCTGAATTTCTCAAAGGTCATGTTTTCGTTCTGCTTCATTTGACCCCAAAGTTTCGCAACTTCATCTGGTTTGACAAACCTGAAAACAAAAAATATCAAAATTAAAAAAAAGAAATGTGTCCGGTGAATCCCCTATAATATTCAAGCGATTTTAAAACAATTATTTTCTTATTTATATATTCTTATCAATAATGACTACTGCTGTGATTCTTGCTGCAGACAGCAATTACCGTAATCAAAGTTAGTATAATTTTACTTTCCGATACATTTTTAATTCAAGGTTTGTAAAGCAACTTGACAAGGTTAAAATGATGAGCCGCACGCGACGATTTATTGGTTATTAGAAATTAGAATACAATAAGATAAATATCTTTCATCATAAATCAATGAAGAAAGCCATACATTACAGAGTGTTTAAATTTCCAATAAGTTTAATAACTTAATAAACATTCTAGTCTACAGACAGTATAATACGTCTAATATGTTGGTGATTTAAAAACATGAGCGGACTTTGGCTCGTGGCTATATTTTTAGGTTAATTTAAAAGTACCAAATTATTGTATTGTAGTCTAAATTACATATACAAATATCCTATTGAAACCTTTCTTCTTTTAAAAGTTGCAACTTCAGTAATAAAGAAACCTCCGGTACTAAAACTCATATAACTGTTGTGTTTAAATTAAGACTAATCTTTAGTTATTTAAATAATCATAGGTAATCTATATATTACACAGATCATAAGCAAGTCAAGTTCGACGAGAATCCGATACAACCTTGCATATAATTTACAACTCATTAAATGGATTCTCAGTCTGCATAAGGCATGTGCTGTATAATGGGTGTAGGTATAGATACATCGAGTAATGATGCAAAATGTCCAGCTAATTGTGATCGGAGTCAAGGGCAACCTGTTGCAGTCATTATCAGCTTCGCTGGCAACGTGACGAAAGGTAAATGTGCATCTACAAACCTGTACATAGTCGCTACATTACCTAAGACAACTTCAAAATATACTACTTTTTATGTTGATTAAATTTTAATACCCCTTTATTAGGATCTTTAATTTAAACGTCTTCGAATTGTAACATAAAAATGAAACTTTGTATGGATTAAAAGGACAGATGTCAATAAAGTATTGTTTTATCGTAGAGCTAATCTAATGATGAAGATTAATCATTAATTTTAAGTTATTTTCATAAAAAAAACCCGGAAGAATCACATATCAACGTTTAAATTTATAACATTGATTGATACACATTTATGCAGGATAACTAAATAAGTTAAAATACTAACAACATTAGATACATATTTTCAAGGTTTTCAGACAAATTAAAAAAGATCGTATGAAAAATTCATGAGTAGGAACATAATATACTAGAGATTTTTGAACGATATTTTGAGATTTGATGTCATAATTATTAGCGGTTCACTTGGATTCAAATTCATTCGATATAACATAGTTCATTGTAATATTATTGACATTGTTGTTTATGCCACGAGCGTGAACATAACTTTAATTTACTCGCCGGTACAGTATTGACCTTGTCTCGAAGTAAATAAAAAACTACCAGCAGACATTGAAGGATGAATTAAACAATTATTGTAGAGATATCAATTAAACACGAGTGACTATGATTATGATCATAAAAAATTCCAAATGTTTCAAAGCATTAGACTTTTAATGTTGGTAAGTAAAGAAAACCAATGAAATGAAATCTAAAATAAATAGAAACATGTATGGAGCATTCAGAAAAATCACAGTGACTGTTAATTATTGTTCAATATTTATTTCAATAGTTAGCATTGAAGTGCTAGGTCTGTATCAACAAAGTATAGTGGTAGGTTAATAGATCGTAAAATCTGAAACAACTCTTGTTCACCGTCATTGTATGGCATTGATTCTTCGTCCCTTGTTTACTTCATAACTAATTACATTAATGAGGTTAGGAATATAAAATAATTATTTTATTCTTAGTATTGCTGATATTTCCATTATTGCATTGCTTTGTAATGCAGGAATGAATCTGTTAAATATTTCATGGATTTTATTTCCATAAAACAAAATGTGATTTTTTAATGTCAGTATTACGTTTTTGTATTTGTATTGTGTTTATATAGTACTTAAAAGTTCATTACTTTATTTATAGTATCAGCTGATGAATTGTTACTTAGAGTCTTCGTCCATTATTTTAGATCGATTAGTAACATTTTTTTTATTCCCCGCGATTAGTCACATCCTTAACATTCGCTTTTATGACTTCAAATTGTTTATTGTTAAATCGTCACGCAGTTAATATTGACCGTCATCATTGACAGTTAAGGCTACCTCAGCATTGACTATGCAATGAGCGTATTTAATCTAGATTTCTTAGTATGAAGCCATTGTTACCACCTTTGGGTCCTTAAATTTTCATTAATCATATCTTCCGGTAGCATTAACACTTTAGTATGTTCTCTACTTTTCTAGACTGTATTTTATATCAAATATGCCATAGATGAAGTAAAGAATCTTAATCTAATAGCAATTTTTATTTTGTTTTAGCAAAATAGCAAAGAAAATTCTATGACAGACTTATTAGATATATGCATATAATCATAAATGCTAATACCTAAACAGATAACGTCAGTAGATGAAAGGCTATTGTAATACATTTTAGAGAACACTAATTAGTCAACCATGCATGAAAACATTGATGGGAACAAAGAAGTACTAAGTATTTGACATCGTAGAACATCGTATCCTTAAGAAAGAGAGATTAGATAAATGTATAGAACGATAGAAACAAGAATACCGTTATTCAAAAAAATACCCACTCTAAACCCTTAAATGTATGGGTAATGAAACTAAAGTTTAACGATTTGGATGACTGCCACTTGGACTTGTATGTAAATAAAAGCTGGATGCGCCTCACGTAGGTTAGTTCCTTGGCCCAGCTGATGGTACGATATTCCACAAGGCCGGGCCTCGACCTCGCACGGGCGCGTACAGCATCCAAATTCGTATGAATCACTTTCTGTGACAATTCTCGCTTATAACAAATTATTTTCTACAGGTATTTTGATACTTCTGTGTTGTTTCAATGAAAGCTAAAACCTAAAGTTGATATGCGTTGTTCGGCATTTCACCGCTCATCCGTCTATAAATTTTTTGAAGCAAAGACTATATTTTGGTATTCAGTCGGCTGTACAGTGTTTAAAATACTTAAATGTACAGATAATACATCATAATCATAGAGATACTACAACGTTTTTATAGCATAATTTTTGCCTGAACTTGGGAACATAATAAAATATTGTTATATTCTGCATTTCTCATAAATATGAAATCTCTAACAAGTAAAAAGCCTTGATAGTCCAGTATTATTTTACGACTGACCATATTTACATAATTTACTTCATACAGCGAAGGTTCCAAGTTGCATAAACCTTTAATATCGTCAATGTGAATCTGCAAATCGTAAATTTTCTTTACATTTAATGTCAAAGAACGAGTTGCCGTTTTTCACATTTTCACAGATTTTCTTAACTGCTTATTACTACTTTGTATTTTCTATATTTTAAATAGATTATTATAAGTTAAGAATAATTGACTTTTCAAGTAAGGTTACTAATTGTTTTACTTGTACTCTTAGTTTTTTAACTTCATCATTAACCTTAGCTCATTTTGATTCAACAATATTATATTTTATTCGTCTATTTATAAGTTACAGAGTCAAAAGTTAAATATATTTATGATTTTCCAGAAATGAATAAGTTTCTGTTATATTATAATAAAGTAACAGTAATTGTTTTGGTGAATTTTGAACTAAGTACATCAAATTTTTTGTTCCCTCCTTGTATGCATGAGTCAGTCACTTTGTGTAATCTTTGTGTTCCTCACACGTTCATAAACTAACACTCATTTGTATTCGAGTCTGAGTATCAACGTGACAACATTGGTATAAATATCTTTTGCAATTTGAAAGCGTTCTTTCTCTTTTACGTTTCATTAAACCAATGATATCACTTATTTAAAATAATTTAAAAGTTAAAATGCTCAAGCTTTTCTAAAACGTTCATTATAAACATTATTAAAGATATAGCTCGCGTCTCCACTATATAGCTACAAAGATAGTGGTATTAGAGCGATAAAATTGACTTCTAATCATACTGTGAACGTAACTACGTATAACGTAGCAAGTGCAAAGACGCAGTCTCTGCCTGCCCCTACGAGAAAAAGGCGTGATTATGGGTATGATTGTATGTAATATATATTAAAAATTTACCGAACCAATAAACAAACGATTTTCACACATGACCAGTTCCTATTGTCGGTCAAGGAAGGAGTAATATTAATACCTAATAAAAATGCAAATTATTGATTTTTGTGCAAGTAACAAGACGACACTTAAATATGATGAATTATAAACCTTATAACAAAACATTATGGTTTAAATTCAATTTAATGTTTTACAATTTTCGTAATAGTCAGTCCTACGTCAATGAGAAAGAATTATTTGAGGTTATTATACGATGGGTGTACGTTGCCTTTATTTGGACAATGCATCCTACATTTGTGTATTTATCATTTTGCACATTACTTTTTTATTGCACTATAAATATTATATTTATGGGTCAACGCAAGTCACTCTAACCAACTGTCATTTTTCGTCTCGATTACGCTACGCGTTTATTGTTCATGGCATGACCTTGTCTTGGTCATTAAGCTGATTAAGTCCAACCAAATTCTGAAATGTACCTATAACAGATACTTTATTAGAACTTTTAGTAACAGAACTGTTCTTTGTGTATAAAATATACGAGTACATTCTTTTGTCATTTAACATTTTACGTAACATAACACATACATATTCAAGTTTTTAACATAATAAAAGTTTCCCAAAACATTGAAAATTGTTTAAATTAGCTAGAATTATATTATATTAGTAAAATTTGAAATTATATTAAAAAAACATTCTCTGTACATAATAATAATCACATAATAAAAGCCCTCTCTACAGATATTTGTTTAGATACACAAATTAGTAGTATAGTGTTTGTAACAATCATCAAATAAGCCAGCATACGCCGTGGCTCCTTTGTTTAAAAATAAACAGTACGAGATTTTGCGAAATCAGAAACAAGTCCTGCATACAGCGAACACATTAACATATATGAGTAACCTGTTCTCGTTCTTGGGGAAGCACCGGTTTTACGTTTATTTTAATCTTGATTCAATTGTTGCTATGATAAACAGTGAACCCCCGTTCCCATTAGTTATGCATTTATTTAATTATCTATAGACCTCTTGCTTATTGCTTACATAATGATAAATTTTAATTTGTGTCATATAACGCGATTTATATATAATATTATCCAACATCTAAAACCGACCCTAATGACAGCTATCTGATTGTAATTCACACAACTGTTTATAAATATTTTATTCGGAATAGTTTCTTGGACTCGGGTAACTAAAAAACAATTAATTAAGTTGCAATTAGTTGTGAATCATATAACTATTAAAAAAATACAACATCAGATATATTTTACAAAATTAGATGTATTCTGGTAGTCATTGTAAATTGCATCAATGTGTTATGTGCACGGTGTTAAAAACCCTTAAAAAGAAACTTTTTTTAATATTAAAGAACTTTCAAAAAATCGAATAATATCACTATACAGATATATTTAAATTATCACATGGCCCTTTTTAAAAACGTTTTTATATCATATCATCAAAATAACTATATCCAATAAATGATTGATGATAAATCTTATTTGACATAATTTTATCTTCATAAAGCTAAATATAATCTTATCAAATCATCCGTTTAAATCAATAGACTGTTTATTTTTACACGCTTTTATTAACATTCCTCGTAACTAACAAACTAAGTATGTAATCTTATCTTAAAAGTAAATTGTAATCTTTTTCTAATTGTCGTATCAAAATGAAATTTGCTATGTATTATTGTATATATGTAAATTAAATGACAATAAAATATAATTTATAATTGTTATTGATAGGCCAAAGGCTTTCTTGGTGGTAGGTTAACCAGCTACGAGACATTCAGACGCTGTCGACCTTGTTCAAGTTTGTTTGAAGTTTTGGGTTATGTAGACTGAAATCGAAACGCATAGCCCTGCACTATATGACTTTTGTATCTATGAGTAGTCGTTAAATTTAGATTCTAGAACAAAAAATCAAGAATTTTACTTCGTTAATTAAAAACTACTAGTTACAACTGATAAAAAAATCTTCAAAATAGATCTGCGGAATGCATGGAGAGAGAAAAAATCGAATGTCAGTTGTTCTGATCGATCTCTCTTGAGATAAATCACATTCACGTTTATTTCACGTTTTCCTCAAGCTATCTCCCTCTAACGTATGACAGAACGTAATACAGCTACCGATTCTTACAATTCCAACGTTATTTTTATGAGTAAAGCAGCGTCATATTGAAATTGGCATACTAAAAATTAATTATTTATCACTAGGTGAGATTAGATCTTTTATTTATTGTCTGTAAATATTAAAAAAATATCATTGGCGTCAGATCTCAACAGAAATAAAGGTCAAATGATGTTCGAGACACCTTAACGTTTTGTTGTATTATTATATGTCGATTCAAGAATTCGTAGTTTCAAAATATACTTAAAACAAATGAAAAGAGCGGCTAACGAATAATTTTAAAGAATTCAATTTAAAATAAACAATGTGGATTCATCTTTAAGTCAATAAATGCGACCGCGCAGACTTAGCATGTGTGGGTTGGTGTGACTGATAGTATGATAAAAATGACTATATATGTGATGAGAGTAGGCATTACATTTCCAATTGGATTAGATTTTCATAAAATACTGTACACTATCCAGTAGTTTTTCTGCCAAAAAACTAAATTCAATAATATGAGACAACGTCGAGGCATACCGCTTATTTATCTATAAAAGTAATTTTATACGCTCATCTATACATATAGTTTGAGGTTTTCGCCAGAGCAGTTTGTTAATAAATTTATTCAAGCTCCATCACCTCATATTTTATCACCACCATTAAAATATTTAAAAATGTTTAGTCATTTACCAATGAGTCCGATTACAACATACCAACACCGCGCGTCATTGCTGTATTCGCGTACGCGAATGTGTGGGTATTTCTTCTTGTGTGTGTTCGCGAATCGACCGCTGGGAAATCCCGCGGTGCAAATTGTTTTATCACCTTATTTTCAGTTCTTTGAAGTGACGCATACGAATATCAAATGTTTCAACTTTAAGTTTTGCTTCACCAACGACATATTATTATAAAAAAAAATCAACATTAAGAAAAAAATTGCTATAACAGCAGAGGAGTAATATTATAAGCACCTTAAAAACCCACTTATAATTTAATAGATTTTTTTGGTTGTAGTTCATTATCATATGACACAGATACGTTAAATTTACAGAAAACAAAAGTAAAACAATTGATATGATACGTTAGCGGATTTCTGTTCTACTCATTCTCAAGAAACAAGTTAGTGTACCAAAAATGTTGCACTTTCTCTAACTTCAGTCGAGCCACCAAGGCTAAGACTTCAGACTCCCGTGCGTATGATAACCGGCTATATTATGTAAGTATTATCAGATCTATATCTTTGAATAAAATTCACGGTTCAAATACGTCACATACACGTGTCGAATTTTTTGTGTTTAGATTATAGACGTCGTAAATATTTTTTGTTTACGTTTTTTTGTCCAGAATAATATTAGTAATATGTACCAATTACCTAGTAGTAAATAACAAGTGTGATTCATACGTAATTTATATACGAATTGTACAAAAAGTATGTATTGCTTTTCCCAAAAATGACTCAAAATAATATTTATAACTACTTAAGTTTTTAAAAACTACAAATCTATAGATTTTTTTAAAAAGTCCTGATGATAATGCAATAAATTGATTGCACTAATCTCCTTTCAAACAACATAGACATTAAAACAATTTATTTATGATAATTATATTATTAAGTTATTATTATAAATAAAAAATGAATTTTCAAAAAATATATAATAAAACATGTTTTATTTCCGCAATCCTAATAAAGACGCAAAATAGACAACGTGATTTTATTAATTTTACATAACTAAAGAACAAACAGTTCAGATTCAGACTATTATGAAATTGCGGCAGCATTTTTATGACCTTTCGAACTACTTGATAACATTGGGAAGAACCCAATTTGATCGATAATCGATTATTATTCTGAACAAAATTTTTCAACGCAAACAGCCCTCTGGCACTAGCCAGTTTTGAATAGAAAATGTAACTAATTCTTTCGATAGCCGAAAAACAAAGAACTCGAAGACGATTCAAGCCAGGCTCTACCCGGAAGGGGGTTCTACTAATCAATATAATAGAGCCACTATGAGAAAAAATTTGCTACATATACATCTACAGATGTATATTTACGCATCTATTCTTTACAAATGAATATCAACTCTATGAAATAGCAATGAGGAAGAAAATTGTCTGGCATCACAAGCACGAGGCTGCCCTAGTTATAAATAGATTTTCACGAAAAAGAAATGTTACAGGGACTTTGGTGCAAGCTCCTGAACAGAGCAGCTATACGCAGAGACTTATTATTTACTTTGGGAAGTAAACATACTTTATTGAACATAGAACATTTATACATTAATTAAACATTTTTAATATAATAATAATAGCTATTAAAGAAAATTTCGAAATATTGCTAAATAACGTTACTTATTTATAAAAATATTTTATTAAGTATGGCCATGGTCAGAATAGTTTAATTAATTCTATATTAAATGCCGTTCAGTCGTACTGGTTAATCTCACGAATTATATATGTATGTGCGGTTTTAATGTACATATTAAAACTGTTAATAACATTAGTAATACAAATAATAATTAGTCTAATTGGTTTTATTTGACCACGTAAACAAGGACAAAATATCATATTATGCTTCATTTACTAATAATAGGTATTTACATAGCTTTTATTTTACAGTAAAATATATCAATACATAGCATCGCGTTATTTAATGAAGTGAAATGAATAGAATGTATTTATTATAATTTTCTATGGAACTTAAGGCTGTGTCTATAAATTTGACGGTTTTTATTTGACGGTTGAGACTGGCGTTTGCCAGATATTTCAAATATTGTTTAGACTGAATGAACGTATTGATTTTTCTTTAATTTCTATCAATTAGTTATAACTCATAATATTTTGGTTGGTAAGTAAAGAAATACAATCGCTCTCTGTGTATAAATTATTCTTGTTCTAATTTCTCTGGACCACACTCTCACAGACGCAATTAAGGCTCGCGTACACGAGCTGTCGGGGTGCCCCACCCTCCTAGGGAGAAAAAAATGCGAAAGAAAAACGCGCAAAGCGGAAACGGCGACACGTGACTGGATGCTGCCCGGGGTTGCCATGGCAACGGCTCCCTAATTTTATTTTTATCCACATTTTGTTATAACGCAGAATTATTTTTTGCCTAGAAAATTGATTAAGAAAAAATTATTTTATTTTCTGTACATATTTTATTAATTGATCAATTAATGTTTTATTCTGTGGTGTATTTTACAATTTACATATCGTGTTAAAATATCGTTTTATTTTTGGTAAGTTTGTTGCTATGTTGTAACTTAACAAATATAAAAAACTGTATTTGAGTTAACAATATATTTGAAAAGAATTACCAATTTTTGTGTACTCTCATCCATATGAGTTTTATTGAGGCGATTAACTAATTATATAATTTTATTTAGCTTTGTTCTATACGTAAATTATAGAGAATACTCGTACTTTACTTACATTTATCAACTTATTATAGTATCAGGAAAGTCTTACTAACGATGTAAGATTAGAATTAGCTGTTTAAAGTTCTACTTTCCTTTTGTTGCGAGAGGCATTCATAAAACAGATATTTGTTTAATATTTTGAGAAAATGACTTATTTAAAAGAAAAAGTACAGGAAGTAAAAATTGTCCTCGAGGCCGCGTGGAAACGAGCAAAAAAAATCTATACTAGGATCGGGAGGGTGGCCTAGTTGGGTAATACTAGTCCGGGGACATGGTTTTCTCGCTCTATATCTCTATATGTACATCCAATGATTGAAATGTACATTGTAATTTTTTAAATAGTCAAATAATATCTTATGAAAATTTTCATTAAGTTATACATTTGTTTCTTTTCGGTAAAAAACAAGGTGATTCACCGGCCTATAAAGAAAACTTATCATTTAAACGTGAACTGAAATTTGACCGATAACTTACTAGAGCATAGTATTTACTTTTTATATAATAACTATAACATGTAGCTGGCCTTAACCCAGTCAAATTACTGGATATATAAAAAATTATAAAAAATACTACTTTTTATGTCATGGTATTCTACATACATCTGCTGATCATACATATATTATATCGTTGGGATTTCATATATTATTATACTTAATATTTGAATAGTTCATACTCTTTATAGAGTTAAGATACGTATACCAAAAGTTTTTTATAATATTTTGCAATACCTCACGATATAACTAACTAAAGAATATTTTATTTTTGTTTACTTAGCAATCATTAAGTAATATATAAATAGATACAAGAAAAATTTATAAGGATTTATATGTAGAACTTTTCAAGATATTGATGCATCTTTATACAACTTTAGATATTAAAAAATTATAACGATTTCAATTCAAATTAATATTACATCTGCTTCCATTCTAGGTAAGACTTTATCTTCCTATTTCTCAGAACACTTAAATCGAAAAACCGGTTTTAACTTCACGTAACTTGTACGTAAATAATAAAAACTATATTCATAATTATGTATTTTTAAATGCACCACTAAATAATTTATTCTTACATAAATATTAGTAAAGATCCACCCATTTTGTGGGCGTGTCTTAGCATGTATTTTTTTTATTGATACATAATATATTTTATTTAATGAAAAAACTGTCGTTTATTACTCATTATTGTTTCTCAATAGTATAAGTTATAACAAATAATCTTCTAGTGATTAAAGGGAAATAGTTTGCTGTAAGATAAACTTATTTTCTTATTAATTATTAAAAAATATTTAAACTACTAATACCGACAGTGATCTCGTGTTAGTCCTAACACGACGTCGTATCAATCATAAAAATCCAATTTATTCCTAATTAATAATTTATTCATTAAAAGATGTTTCCAATGATGCTAAAGTAAAGGTCAAAATCGCCAAGCCGATGAGCATGATAATGTACTTTATAAATCTATTGCTGACCAACTTTAAACTCTAAAATGTTAGTCTAAAATTGAAATAGAGTCTAAATGGTATGAGCTATTCGCAAGGACGGTGCCGACAAGGTTAAGGCAAGCATAAAAACGTGGGTGTTATAAGCAAGCTTGTAAAAAATTACATACAACAAAAATAATAAAACAAGCTTTATCCAATTGTATATCGGCTAAGGTACCGGTTTTTAAAAAATATGAAACAGCCGTTTATTGAAAGATCGCAAAATTATTGCTTTAAAGTTTTCAGGGTTTTTAATTTTCGTTGATAAGACGTGTAAAGACGTCAGATGTGTCAAACTTTTCATCCGACGATCTTAATATGCTAATCATTAATATACTTAATTATTTTTAATTGTTGTTATTTTAAGTTCAAGACCGCTTTAAGTGAAGTTTGTAAATGTAGTTCTTTTTACATGATTTTCTTTATTCAAACGTTGACTTTAGTATACAATTTTTTGGATTATTATTAAATTGAGGCTTTCAAATGTGTGACAAAAAACCTTAACTTGCCTCTAATTGTAATATTTTACTCTAGGAAATTGTTTAAACAAGCTGTTACCTATTTATAGAATAAGCTATTAGAAACAAATATATTGCTTATGCTAAGAATCTGATCAAAATTGTGGGATTTTTAAGTAAACATGGTTCTATCGATATCAATTAAAATCCTATTATCTTTCAAGTGTAGAAGAATTAAATAAATTACCTACCTAAGCGTTAATTTCAAAGCAATTAGGTGTGTCTACAAACGATTATTGACAATGTTTATGTGTACTCTGATAAGACAATGGCATTAAAATAATGCTGGCATGCACCAATGTGTGACACGTACAAGTGGCATTGTTTCGGTTCCTATCGTAAGTATATGCCAACCCACGTGTTATGTAAAATGATAACATTATAACCGATACTAGGAATAATATAATAGTACAATATTTATCATATATATATATATTTACTATACACCTATTTATTTTTAGGGTCTTATTCCAATGCCTTCCAGGTGATATTTTAGTATTGTAACACAGCCTGAAGCCTTTCTAAGGCTGTTTATAATGAGAAAAAACCTTCTTTCAATAGTAAGAACAGAAAAGAGTAATAGTGCGAAATATCCAATAAGGTTTTATTGTTGATTTTTACTTTAAACTTAATAAGATATACAACAATAATCCTATATAGAAAATCAAACTCACCTGAATTTTCCTTGCGAATAATCCTCCCATTTTATAATAGATGGGCAATATTTCTCATCGAATAACAAATTCCTTAGGAATTCCGGGACGGATACGCTTCTTGGACGCTTAACACCCTTTTTGCCACTGCCTTTTGGTCTACCAGGAGGCCGTTTAACTAATTTACGTTTTTCGTCTTCATCACCGGATTTACTTTCATCACTTCCATAAGGGGAGGCGCCGGCAGGTGATCCGAATATATCTTCAGCATCATCACTAGAGTCTACCGGTGGTAACAAGCTACTATCATTTGGCTTGTAATCTGATGAATACAGTTTGTTTTTGTGGTAATCCAAATCTAACATTGTCTGCTCTTGGTTTTGATATGGATCCGCATATTTAAATACAGTGGACTGCCGCAAAATTTCATCATTCAATCTTGTTTGAAGTTTTTCATATATCATATCGGCAATTCTCGACGATAAATTAGGATCAATGCTGGAGTGCAACATTCTGCTAAGAATATCTTCTCTCCCCAGATTTCTGAATTCGATCCCGGGAATTCTGAAGTTGTAGAACGGTACATCGTAATCACTAAAACCACCGGAAATCACGCAATCAAAAATCCACGAGACAGTGTCATCCGCCGTCCAATCGAATACACCTTTGTACCTCCAATCTTCTGGGCGGTAGGAATCTCTGAGGTTAACTAGGTTGTGGTAGACATTTGCAGCGGAATCGACTTCTGGTTCTGTGAGTACGTCGTAAGCGTTGTAGTAGTTGGCATAGGTGCAGGTACCTTTTTTGAAGACTTGGAAATCGTCGAGGCGCGCGGGCGCCGGCGACGGGGGTAAATAATAGTCGCACATGTTTTGGTCGTATGGACGCGCGTAATCAATCATGGCAACGTTCGCTGTTGCCGGAGTTTCGCGACAGAATGGCGTGCGGCTGAGAGGTTCGCGTTATTCATACAGCTACGCCTCAACTCGGTCTTGTTTACATGCGCTACTCGGGACTGCGTCGCGCGTACGCTAAGCGAGCTTTCCTTGTAGTATACTTGTTTTTGTTTACGAACTGACTAGACAATTTTTGGCATAGTTATCAATGAATAAAGATGTGAACAATTTTAAATTCAAAATTACATAGTATATAACACTTGTGGTGATTAGTAATAATCAAAATCGAGTTGTCATTTTTTTGAAGAAGCAGAATAAATGCATATATTTTTTGGAGCATATATTTAATAATTTTAATCATCTATCCTCGCTTATATAGATATGTAAAATCTCATATACGGTTTGCACAATATTATTTACATATCCAGAAATCGTACTTTAATAAATTACCCATCATATGTATTGATATTTTTACGTCTGATATACATTAAGATACATCGATACGTTGTAAAATTGTGAGTTTGAAATTAATTCATTTTGGCAATCTTCGTAGGGTGTTCTCAAATAAAGAATAATAATAACAGTGGCTATAAATTATAAGATTTACTCAGTATTTATGACATCTTAGACTAGTACTTAAATTTTAATGGTCATAGTTACAAATATGTATCTGTTCGATAAACAAGTTCTATATTCTTTTCAGTAATAGACGTATTTAAATAGAATGGGTTGAGGCGTATACAAAATTTCACGTTGTGATTATTATTATAGTAAACATTTTATATTGTCTCTATTAGCATTATTTAGACTTCAGGAATTGCTAAGAGATTGCAATAAATATTTTAGAAGACTAAAAATAACATATAACATATTTTACAATAAAATTGTATAAATTTCAAATAGTTTATACTTATTTGAAGTTTATGATTCTTTGTGTCATAATCTGTCAACGCATAGACAGTCACCTACTACTGAATGGTTTAAAAATTACACAAAATTATAACAATAATTATTTATTAACATTAATCACCTGATCTATTAAACCGACACACAATTTCTGTACAATGTTACGTATATAAAGTAAAACCAGTCATTTTACGAGACTACCAGCCAATTAAAAGGCGCCAGACTGTTCAAGAAAGTTGGTAATTACTTATATATAGGTATAAATAAACATTAGTCAAGTAGATATTAATTATATAAAACTTTTATTAACTTGATACAAAATTGTTAATTCATAAAATATGACATTTTTAATATCCATTAGCTTACTTTGTAGTAAATAAAGACTTATTTGCATCTTCGACAAAATTGTTAACCCATAAAAAGAACAAAGCCCTGAAAACATAAACAGACACTTGTTTCCTTTTTTAAATGTTGGAAAATGAATTTACGCTGTGACCCACGCAGCAATACACTAATTTTTCCTAAAATATAAATTTCTGACTCTTAATATACTTACGACACTTATATCATGTCTCCTTCTTTGTTGGCATACAGCTTTTCACCTGTTGACATACCGACATACTGCCTTCGCTTGTATAATAGGAATGAAAGGAGCGAAATATTTTTTAGCAAAGGTTTAAAATAATTTTAAAAATATGTAACTTCCATTTGGGTCATTTACTTTTCACCAACTGTTAAATAATTGCTCACATGAAATGTTTTTATACACTTTGCATTATTATCATCTATATCTATATACTTCGGTGATACTTAAAATGGTTTTTTATTACAAAATAAATATTATCTTCAAGAAATGGTATCTCTATAACCTAACAAATAATCGTTGTTTATTTTTAACTGTTTCATTTTAGTCTTAAAGATAATGTCGAAGATCAATCAAGTTTGGGTTCGTCGGAACAAAAAGATTGAGTAAATAATAGTTTAATATTGTAGAAGGTATGACATATTATGATTTTTTAAGAACTTAACACTTACAAATACTTTTTTATTAGCTCTATATATGTATACCTTAGCTTAAGGTAAAATATCAAAAACAATTGTTTAGCTAAATGGTATAGATAGCTCTTATTCTTGCTTGTACTAAAAATGATTGGTGAAATAGCATATTCCACTTACAAAACACAAATAATAAATTGTTTACTGCCACATTATCATTTCATATATTACCTTTTCACGTACCTATGGTTATTTTCTTATAGAAGTACCTTGGAAATTTATAAGATTTCTAGATTCATTCTAGATATATTTACTAGAATAATTTAAAGATGCTAAGGTCTATGACGATTTGACAAGCCCCATTTTGTATTCATAAGAATATATCACAGAGGTAAGACAGTGTTCAACATTTTCCTACAAATATGCTCGTCAACGGTAAGATGATCATACAACTTTTGTCTTTGGACTATACAAAGTTCCACGTACGTCATAAATGAATCATTTTGGTTATGCTTCGTATTATTTCATCAGGTATTGGTCAGGTAGACGTGTTGACTCCGACACTAGTCAGGTAATATGATGCAATTTTACCACATATTAGATAAGGAAAAAACAATACTATAAGATTTTATCGGAAAATTATCACAGTTCTTATTTTGTCGGGATAATTGGGTCAATCTCTTAAGATTTTCTTCCAATATTTTTAGTTTCCCTTTCATTTTAATGCATTTTTATTCGACGTATGATAAATAAGCTATCAAAGAAATCTATACCCACGCTGAAAGCATATTGCCTCCACTGTAAAATTAATAAATAATATTTATTAAAATCAGTATCAGAAAGTGTCATTCCATATATAAAGTTCAATTATCTAATTTCACAACTTTTTATAATGAACACCTAACAACGCAAAAAGTGATGAATTAAATTAGGGTCAATTTTATTCCTAATTCATTTTTCATTGTTGTTTTTTTAAACTTATAAGATTATTCAGCGTTTATTTTCTCGTAATAGTGCATGTTTCTATGTTTACAATAACCGAATCATACGTAGATACAAATACACAAGCAGTCAAAATTTGTTACAAATTCTCATTTCCTTCTATTCTGAAAGAATTTAATGATACTTGTAGTTTTTGCCTAAACTATTCAGCCTTCCAAAATTTCACATAACACATCATAGACGCTGTATTTTAAATAAATCTTAAACTCGGTTTATTTTAATTTGTATACTAATAGTATAGTTAGGTTTACTTTTATTCCGACATAATTTAATTTTTTAAAATTAAACAAGAATCATGTAAAATGTTTGTGTTATACGTTTAATAATTTTGTTCTGTATTCTCATGAACAAAAAATCTACTGATTAATACTGACTTTACTTGGAATTAGTATTTTTTTACAACACACGCTCAAATTTACCTAATGACAAAACGTTGTCTTTTAAAATATATTTTCATTATTTTCTTTTGTAAAATATTAAGAACTGTTTTCCTTGAAATCACAAGTAACAAAAATATATTTCCATAAGTACATAAAGAATTCGAAAATATAAAAATAGTTAAAGGGAATAAAAAACAGAGGGTAACTAGATTCATGAAATATTGGAGGAAATGTAAGCAAATATTCCGAGTTCATAATTAACGTTATATAAAATATTCGTAATGAATATTTTATGCTAGTCCTATCGTTCCTAATACAGATTGGGTTAGGTACGTATATGAGAATAATCTTTAACAGTTCGACTTTGTACCATATAGACGGGGTTAATTTAAACCCTTAATGAAATGTCAATGTCAACTGTCAGTAACCCCGCGTAAAAGTGTTACAAGTCTGTTTGATCGCATTAAGCAATTAATAATTAGATAAAAGGTTAAGCAATTAGTTAATGGGTTTAGAAATTAGTGAATAATGAACGTGTGACCAGTGCCTTCCTTTTTGACATCATTTCATGTACCACTGTTCATAGCTTGAAAGTGAAGTGCAAAGCGCGTTTTAATTAGTCAGAATTTCTGAATAATTGAACTAAAAAATGTAAAAAACCAACCAGCAAACCAGCAGCAGAACGTTGTAATAAAAATAATAACTGATATAATATGGATAAGCTCTTAAGGTTGGCAATGCGTCTCCTAGATCTACAGGTCTTGTAGGTGTCAACGGGCTACCGGCTACGCTTAACGCCAGGTGAATAGTATGATCGTTTGCCTTCAAACGTGACATAAAGTTCTAGGACGTGGAAAACTGAGCAGTCTCAAAATAGTGTGGTAAACATTAGACTAGCTACTAATAAAGTTTGAAACCAATATTTAAATACAATTTAATATATCTGATAGTGATACTAATAACCTAAAAATATAGTTTTATTTATTAACATTGGGTTTATCTAAATGGGTATTTCTGTTCTTAAATTGATATATATTATCATCAAATTTAATTATTACTAACGCGATGGGATTACCCAATTCTTAGTCCTTAAAAGCCTAGGTAACAATAATTATGAAACAATGTTTCCTCATTTTATCAGGTGAAATAATGGAGCTTATTATATTTATTGGTTTTCCTCTTGATATCCAAAATTATTAATTTATATAATATTTAGATATATTTTTACAATTAGTAGATATAAATGAGAGAAGTCGAATATTGCCTTCTCAATATATGTCTACATTAAAGGAATATGATATGAACGATATCTTTGCTGCCCATAATTCTAATATTGCTATTGGACTCGACAGACGTTCTGTACACATATTATAAATAAAAAAATTCAAAAACTTTTTAGATCAAATTATAAATCTAAACTATTCTTGAATCCCGTTAAACCCGCACAAAAAGTTGTATGAAAATCGGTCCAGTCATTTAGGGGGAGTCTAGTGACAAACACACGGACAGAAGAAATATACTAAGACAACTCGAGTATTTAAATATTTATAGATGTTTCTTACTCTTTCACACTTTTTGTCTCGTCAGACTTTTTGTATGTAATAAATCTTAGATATCACTCTAAAACAAATATCTCCTCTTTGTTACACTTCTCGGTTTTAGACTGATGCAATACTAACCTAAAAGTGTATTAGGTAATGTCATATCTTCAACACTATTGTCAACTTGTTGTAGCTTGTAATATAGAGAAACATGTATTATTTAACTGTACTCAAAATTACGTCAAAACTTAATTCGTGTTGAAAAAATCTGAAAAAGCGTCACCTATCGAATGCTATACAAAACAATTTCACAATCATTCATGTTCTCAAGAGCTACCGAGTGAAAACGTAGCAGTTATTTTCCCTTCATTGAATATTGGGAATAAAGGTATACTAGCGACGTTCCTAACAAATTGTAAGTTTTTTTTAACAATAAATGCGCTGACCCTTAAAAGAAAATTAGATAAATAGATATATTCAAAACATTTTTGAATTTATATAATTTCCTTTCCTTAAGGTGTCAAATAAGAACTAGAAATTATGAGTGGGTGTTATATAATTTGGAATTTTAAATATATATTTTTTCCTTTTGTTTCGAATTAACTAATAAACATTTTTAAAAGTATGCCAAATATCATTAAGTTTGACAATAGAGAACTTGTATTTATGTTATACTAACTTATGCCAGCGGCTTCACTCGCGTTGATTTCGATTTTTACACCTTGGGTTACATTTGGTAAGAACCCTTAATTTTTTTTGAAAATGTAATATAGCATATGTTCACCGGAGATATTCTAGCTTCCTAACAGTGAAAGAATTTTTCAAATCGATCAAGTAGTTTCAGACCCTAATCAATACAAACAAAGAAACAAAAAGACAATCAAATCTTTACCTCTTTATAATATTAGTGTAGATCCCTAACAAATAACTTTTAATAATAAAAAATGCTCGGAAATTATTTTGAATCCTTGTTTCATGAACTGGTTAAACCAACAAAAGTATTTTTACATATCGCCATTGGATGGCGGCAGTCGACGGAAACATGACGTTACTAGTGTTTGTATTTAGAATTCATTATTATAAATTAAAACTAATTTTCAATTAACAATTAGTCGAATAATCAATTGTTAAACATATTCCTTTAGTTTTGACTTATTACTTTGTTTAAACTTTCCTAAAGAAAATTAAATAAGAGAACATGCAAATTGTATTACTTGGTGTTAAGTTTATAAGTTTACGTTATATCCCAATTAAGACTTAGAGAAGTAATTTGTGTGGACGTTTATATTATTCAACTTGTCTTTCTTACAAGAATTATTATTAAAAAATTCTAAAATCATCCATCATTGCGTTTACATTGAATAAAAATATATTAATCATCTTTAAAATTGTCAGTATATTCAGGTACCTTATTTGTTTCTTTAACCTCCATAACTTTGTGGCCTTTTTCAAGATTTTGACCCTGATACAATTGGATGTTAGTCCTCTAAATTTTGCATACAAGACCACTAAAAAGAAACAGCATTATCATCTTTAAAACGTGTCACTCTGAGGAAACATATGTACCTCACAACATACCTACAGTGTTTACCTATATTCGATGATACAGCACTTTTGCGTTTTCCTTTTAATTTCTAACTCCTTGAAATGCCGCGGCACGTCAGCAGTGAATGACTAACAGTGATTAATAAATTTTTAATTATGCGAAGCTCGCTTCTATAAAGTATAACTTACGTTGTATCGAGAAGTCGTTTGTCTGCCACGTTTAACGTGTTCGTAAGACTGGTCATTTTCGAAACATAAATTAGATGAAGACGAAAATTAATTGAAATTGTTATAGAAACTATAGAAGGAACAGACATGAATTGAATAAACAATAAATAAAAAAGAGCACCATTATTGTTGCCCTACTCTTTTGAGTTTCATTAAGTAAGCCTATTCATAAATCCATGCCTAGCATAAAAAGTTTTACATTAGCGGTTATTTGAAGTGATGGCCGTGATGCCTTACGGTTTTACCCGTGTCAATTTTATGTATACAAGGTGATGTTTGTATTGATAGAATAAAAATAGCCAAAGTTACTTCTTTATGACAAGGGTTTCATGCTAATGAAAACCCGGCTTAAATTGGGCTAATCGTTTTGGACACTAGAAGACAGACAGAAAGAAAGATAAATAACTATAATTATTAAAAAGAACCTAGTTACCTATATAATAAATACAGTAAAACATAAAGCCTATAAAATTATATTTTCATCTGTTCTTTTAGTTTAGTATTAATACCTGATAGTTAAGGGCATTTATTGCCCTCAATTTTGTATAATGGTATAAAACTTGATAGGTAAATAAAAACCTTTCAGTTAAGGATTCGTATTTGAGCGTTATATGCAACGTACACTGCATGTAATTATGAAATATGAATCAATAAAACAAACTTCTAATGAGTTTTTGTTATATCGACAACTATAACATACAAAAGAGTATGTTAGACAGTGTAAGAAGAAAATATCATTAAAAAAAATCTTTAAACGTCAATTGAACGAACAAAGACCACCAAAAGCTTCTTAAAAGTTTTATTAGGACAGATAGAGGTTACATTGTGGCGAAGACTTGATCCTTATTATTTAAAAGATATGACCTTCGAGCTCATGCGTAATTTTTTCTCACGGACGATGCGGGCAGGACAAGATAATCTGTAAATACGATAAACATTAGTGCAAACACGTACAGTAGCATATATATTTAGGTAACAACTTTTTTATAGTACGCAATAGATAAAAATACATACTTCAGACGTCTTCCTGAGCAGGCTATAACATTCTACTTATAAACCTGTTTTCTTGACAGCTCATCCGCGCACATTTGCAGACTGATTAATGTTAGCCGCCATTGACGTTTTCAAATTTTGCTAAACTAATAAGGTTATTATATATAGCAGCGATTATATATTATGGAAGATAAAAAGTCGCGAAGTGCTGTGCGCGTTTCGAATTCAGTCTAGAAATATCCGTATATTCGGATTCAAATGTTAGGCTAAGGCTTTAAGGTTATACAGAGGTCCAGTTTAATAAAGTAGCTAATTAATTTATAGTTAATGAATTGTATATTAAAATATTAATTATTCATGATGTATGAATATAACTCTTCTCCTATCCCTAAATATTTTATACAAACTTAAAATGTATTTCGATAAAATATACAGCTAACTTAATATCATATATTTAGGGGTTTAAAAAAAAATAATGTTTTTTTTAGTCTCAAACAGCCAAGCGTTTGGCCACGTTTCACATGATAGTAAGTGAAAACGTGGCTTATGAAGGAGCACGCTGGGCTATGAGCTTATTTAGTCCCCTTTTAAATTTTTTGATCTGAATTTCAATTGAAATTATACCTCAGATCTATGACTATTAAATGTATTTAAAATCTTAACACTGCTTATGTGACGGTAATAAAAACACACCTAACTTTTGTTAAAAGAAATGTCCAGTCTTATTCACTTATCATCTATGTAAGATATTTTTTACCCATAAAATACTAATATGCAATTTTCAGTTTCTACTGTGTTATTATTATATTTTTAAACCAGGCTAGAACAATATATTCTAAGTAATAATAACTCATAATTCTTATCTGATTCCTAGGGTTCCACAGTCCATTATAAAAACAAAGTTTTCTGTCGCGTGCCCGTCAGTTAATAGGAAAATTTTATTGAATATTCTAAATTCCTACACAAGACTAGCTCGAACTTAACCGGTCGACATTATTCATCAATTCTTATATACAAATAAAACGTGATGCATGTATGTTACTTTAACATAATAAGACTATTGTTCCAATATATACTGAATAAAATACATATTGAATATTATTTTTATCTGACAATTTACCTCTTATATATAAGATACCTAATCTTGATAAGATGTCCGTTTTTGATGCGACTTCTAGTGACAGACTAACTTGAAAAGTGTACAACCGGGTGTAATGTCTGTTAAATATGATTGATGTTTAAAAAATACGATAATAGTCGGAGTAATTACAACCTAGGATAATAAGGCAAGACACGGGCTTTAAGCGCTCACGTGCTAGAGTTGATTTTCCTCAAACCGCACGTGACAAGATATGTATGGTGCACGCCTAATACCTTCTCAGGACTACACTGAACAAACAGCCTCATTTACATAATATGCATAACGCAGTGATCAGATGTTCTTAACAACATTGGTTATTTAATTTGAAAATAACATAATGGCACCAAAATTTTAATTGTTTTATATGTCGGTCATCGGCAGGTAATGACGTTCGCGATACAAGTTGAGTCTTCTATCATATGACGTTAATTATTCAAGTAACGCATTTCATTTCTTTTTTATTACGTCTATTCGAAAAATTAACTACTGAAATTGAAATAGACATTACTGCTCTTCAAACCTAATTTAATGTCCCTGATAAAAAAGTAAATTTTTTAATTAATATTCAATTAATAATAACTAAGCATATAATCGTAAAAGCTAATGAGCTTTTACGATTATATGCTTAGTATATTATCCTTCTTTGGCTTTAAACGTGGTAATGTATTATATTTATGATGGTAAGAAAGATAATAATGATGTAATAAAAATTTCGTAGGCTACGCTTTTTACCTGTCTGTAAAAACTGCAGATAAACACCTGCAAAGCTTTTGAAAGAGAAGACAGAGACTAAAGAAGTCTCTATTTCATATGACATAAAAACTGTGATTTTGATCTGACGAACAGATGTTTGATTTTATTTTATACTATTCTTCATTTTTACTTGAATAAATGTTAATTGATAAAGAGTATACTGTAAATTTAATCCCACCGAAAACATAAATGTAAAAAAAGAGCCATGTTCAATACAAAAATTATGCTTGGCTGTGGGCTTCGACGCAAAAAAGAATGGAGGTCTAAATGAGTGCCAAATTCTATGCAAAATCCAAATATGTAATTATAAGAACAAAATAACATTATGAGCAAGTATTAAACTCTATTTCTTTGCTTTATTGGACACCTATAGCAATCGCTAGTATTTTAAAAATATGTGAGATCTTCAACTAGGTTAGATTTGACTTTAGCCAGTCCCTTTGCTTGAACTTTGCTTGTATATATTAAACCCCAGAAAGAAATGGTTCTAAATCAAAAATAGGCGTTGGTAAAAACGTGATAGTTATTTTTATAACTACTATTTTTAGTAGGTATAATTTTGATTTTCAACCGAGATAACAAATATACTCAAATAGACTAACATTAATCGAACAAGCTGAAGTCCTGATCACTATCATATCAAAATTTGACAAGACAAGGTTTTACTCGTACTCCGAAATAAAAACACATATAATATAACTTTATGATTATTAGAAGTAATTTTAAGTTATAAATTAACAAAACTATTTTCTTCTTAAAACTATTTTCGTATAAAATGTTGTTTCATCATCATCCTCCCTTGGGCGATTTTTCGTAAAATATTAGACTATTTCAACGGCCCCCTCTCAAACATTCAGAGGCTCCTACCACCAGAACAATAATATTGTGTAAATATAAATATTCGTTAACGCTTTAGTGTATAAATGCTTTTATTTCATTAACCGGGTTGGTTTTCTACAAATCTCTGTTAAAAATTTTAATGCTTTCTCCATTAAAAAAGATTACTGCCTGACCACTCCGTGATAGGAAGTCGTGACGTGGTCTACCTTAAAAGAAACAGTCTAGAATATACCTATTAAACATGTGGGATTTAATAAAAAAGAGTTCAATTTTGCATTTATTCGCTAACTGTTTGTAGCTTTTGCAAAATGTGTACGTGCTGTCTGTGGGATAACAATGACCATATTCTGTATAATTATATTTACTATAAGTCTAACCACAAAATACCTAAACTGAAGGAATTTATATTGCGTCAACTACAGTGAATGACGTCAAAAATTCTGTGTACCATTTGGCATGACGGGCCCTTTTTGCTATTATGTTTGATTTAATATATATGCCTATATATATAAACAAATTTGAAGCTTCTGTTTGTAATATATGTATGAAATAACAGTTTTTCTGTAAATTCATAAGATAGGTCATAGTAGATACAATAGCTACTTATAAATGAAAACAATTTATATTTTTTACATCTGACCGTGTCTTTCTTTTAGGCTAATCTCCGAAACAGCTAGATAGATTTTGATGGGATTTTCGAGGCTTTTCAATATATAGGTGCAAGGCTAGTTTGTGGTATAATTTTAACACGTACGTCGAAGTAAGTAGTGTTATAACAAAATATAAATAATAATTTATTATTTCCTAACACATCTGGTTGTGGTCTATTTCATAGGTGGTATTACCAGCCAATTGCTAAAACAATGTAGGTTCATATCGTTGTGGAAGTTTTTATTTACAATTAAATATTTTAAATTATAATTAACCAACCCATTGATATAGAATAATAATTTATCGTGACTGATTCAACGTAGAGTGTTTTTTAATATAACATAATTATAAATTAGAATCATATCAAGTATTTATTTAGAGTAACATACTGATAATTTTTAACTCCAGTTAATTAAAAGTTTCAAAAATGATCTCTACGCATCATAAAAAGAAAACATGACGTATCTGACAAAGTAAATATTATTAGATAGATAAATAATATATAAAATAGAATTGTAAAATCATTATCTATTTTACAAAAATTCGTATTCGATCCTATTTTCATTAACAAATATTTATCAACAATAAGTGTTGGATCAGACTAAATACATTAGAATTCGAAATATGTAAAAAAATCGTATTAAGTTAAACTGGTTTCTTTTATAACGGTTCTTTTACACGTGCCAAAATATCATTATATGAAGTCGCCTCTGTTGCTATTCACCAAGTTTAGCACAGATTAAGTATTTACCACAGATACGATATTCAATTCTTAATATTAACCGTCAGAGTTTAAATGTATTGAAATACTTATACATTCGGTTACATAGAATTTCTAAAATAAGCTTTATTGCCCCTTTTAAAATGTGACATTATATATTATCATTTATATTATATTAAAATTGTAATGTCTAGTATTAATATTCAAATGATAATAACCATACACTAACATGAGTAAAACCACGAAGCTCCGTTAGTCTAGAATAGGTATAATTTTATGTATCATATTAATTTCATCAAAGTGTATAATTATTATTGAGAATATATACAAAATATAAAACTAACAACTTTTTTCATACTTTTATTAAATTCCTGTAGAGAAACTCAAAATTCAATTTCGTTCAAGTTTTGATATTTTATACCGATAGACAATAGAAAAATGTTAACAATCCGTTTGTAATAACGAATGACTAATAGTTAGTTACTTATTCGCAAGGAACGGCAAACTAATAGTCCCAAAGTTTTATAGAAACAGGAAACGGACACTGTTTTCTGTAAATGAAAAGTGGTCTACAATCGTGATGTCGTATCCTGATCATAATATATTCTTACCCGTTAAAATTACCACGAGAGATTGGAATAACAAAGACTCCGATTTCGCGAGTTGACCTTTAGACCAACAATATAAAATTACAAAGATAAATAATAAATTCAAAGATTAAAAGTCTTGACTGGTTATAAGTACTTTAAAAATATGAAAATTAAGCAATATTAGAATTATCAAATGAGAAGCTAGAAACAACGTGATTTAACTACGGGTTTAACTATTTATCATTTATCAGCTTTTTGTCTTATATAGGCAACTAAATGAGACAGTAGTAGACTTCTGGAATTGTAACCATTCAATATTGCCACTATTAAAAATATTATCGGTATTAACAAATCGCTGTTCACGTATGTAATAAATTATTCTATGGTTTAACCTTGTACAGCGTGAGACTGGCACAAACATAATTGATCATCATAATATCGTCAGGAATCTGTTATTAATATAATTATTGTACACTTGTAATTATCCCTTAAAGTCATGTCTTGTGGTTATCATAGTCATCTAGCTTTCAATATACTTGAGCTTTGCATATGTTATACGAGATAAAACGTACCTATTACATAAAACACCGAAAGAGGCGATATAGCCGACAGAAAATAAAGGAGTGTCTGTTTGTAATATTAAAATAACTGCTTTTAATAAATGAATACGGATTTTTTCACGGTACATACACCAAAATAACAATGATTACAATCTTTGTCTGTCTGTTTGTTCCGTTTAATATCTAAAACTGCTGCACCAATTATGACAGAACTTTCACTGGCCGATAGGTAGAAAGTCATATAGGCTACTTTTTAGTTTAGTATTGTTTGTTTAGTTAATATATAGTTAAAAACGCAACTACTCTGCGTGTCACGGTCCCAGCTAGTACCATATATAATATAATCTGTATATGAAATATACAGATTTTCAGTGTTTTACATTTTGTTCAGTGTATGTACGGACATACACATATGATTCTGATCATATTAAGTTAAAACCTATAGGCTCGGTCTATGTCTATGGAAAGAAGCATAGAGATTGTATATATATTTTTCTGAAATTAGAACTTTTTCCATATACAATTACTGGGAGTAACATTAAATAGAGTTACTGAGGAATAACGTCTAAGAAATCAAAGCATGACCCACGATTATGTGTCATGTATCATCTAATAATGATAAACTATATCAAATGGAATACTGGCATCAATGTAAACGGCCTTATATAATGTGATCTCTAATAGAATCGCAGAACAGATAAAACATTTCATGTCATATATAACAATACCGGAACAAGAAAATAGTAAGGAAAATACGATTTACACCCGTTATTTTGTGTTATCTAAAATAAAAGTCCTTTTACAGTTAAATTTGTGGTACAAAACCATTGAGTAGCGTGTAATACTCATGTGTACATCTAGTTATAAAACGTAATTATAACTATACAATTATTCTTACACCAAGTATCAATTGCTTATTTTCTCATTAACATTAAATAAAACATTGCATTAAAATTTAAATTTGCTACTTGACGAGAATACGTTAAGAATCGATTTATTATTCATTCATTTTACTTATGTCAGAATTCAGAGAATGCTAGTATGATATAAGATTCTAAAAATTATTTTATTTTTGCTGACACATTTTTGTCCAGGGAAGCTTCATAAATTACAACGATTTTGAAAATTTTACAATACACTCATAAAACACATTTTTTCTGATTTTTGAGTTGTAAGAGATACTGGGTTTTATAATTTTATATTCATTCTTGAATACTTGGGGATCACTTTTTTAAGAATATTGTGAAAATAAGGACAACAAAAATTTATTATAAAATAAATGTACTCAGAGTATTGAAGTTACCTAATGAACAAATCATTAAGTATCTTATGTTCTTGTGTTTGTAATTAAACTCCTCATAAACGGTTGATCAGTTTCAGGTTTGATCTCGTGAATTCGAGATTGGTTTGGATTTACAATTTGGTCCACCAGGTGATGTATTTTTGTCGGGTATTAGTGGCCAAGATGAAGCGAACAAACCAGCATGCAATATAATAATTCGATTGTGTTAATAAATATATCTATAGTTTACTGTTTGAAATATTTTGTTTTTAAAATAGCAGATTATTGGTAGGTAAGTAAATATAGTGGTTATCAAATCTGAATGTCGGAAGTTTATCAAAGTCTCAATGTCAATATCATTTCATATTGGCTTTTTCTCGCGGCTTGGCTTTCATTAATCGTGATTCTGTCAACCTTTACCGTACTAACTATTCATTTATTGATTTTAAGGTATAAATGGGTTTTCAAATATACCTTGCTTCCTCTATATTAGCCCGTTTAGTGGTCATTTGAAAAAAATATACAGATTTTAATTAATACTTCTGTAAAGTTGGAAGCGAATGAGATGACGCAATAAAAAGTTTACATTTCCCCAAGACCTTCTCACAGATTTTAGCAAAAACAGTGACCGATAACATTCTCCATGATTGCATCTAACTATCGTTAAATAATTATTCAACGACAGTTAGTTAAATAACTGTTTATAAAGCTTTTATTGCAATTGTTTACATTTATTAAAAAAATATTTGTCTTAAAAACTCATACATATATATGTATTCGTTTTATTGTCTGTCTTTTTTTATAATATGTCTGATCTATTCATTTTAATAGATGTCACTTGTCAAAAAGAGTAAGATTGGTCAGATGTGTTCCGGTTATTTAAGTGACAATGCATTGAAAAGTCTCTAAGCTCGCTCCTAGCTTCAACCCACATACATACAAACGGTTGTTAGGACTAAATGCAGTCTTTAGCACAATACATTTTATTTAGAAGTTCCTCAGCGTCAAATCTATAAATAATTATAAATATTTAGCCAATGTTCCAAATTTTTGTTATTTCATATGATCACAATGCGTGTGTATACTCGTAGAATGGAAAAACCTATCAAACACGACTTTAACAAGTCTCAAGTTCGACTTTTATTTTTTAAAATGTATTAATTTCAATAACATAATCTATTTCCCTTGATTTCACTTCTTGATATAATAAATAATGCCACTAATAGAGATTTATTTTTCTCAGCTTTGAATATTAAACAAATAATTCGTACAGTCGCTTTATAAAAAATCTTCCATGCGACATATAATTAAATATAATGTAGATACTGCGGAGTTATATCATACAATATCTACTTAAACGCTTTTGAATATTTTTCAATGTTGAAATAGCTTTTTAATAGTTTAAACGCGATTTTACTCAGACTTCGTCGGTAAAATATCAAAATAAACATTTATATTCTAAAGTCTAAAGCGAAGAACTATTATAACAATGTAATATATAATGTATGTAATGATTTTATTGCTGTTAATTCATTACCCCAGTATACAAGAAGAGAAGAACGGCACCATGTAAGTTCTTATTATTCACTGTATTTTATGTTTTTATTTTATGATTTGAAAATACATTTGTAATTAGTTAAGAATATAATATTTCTATTTTTCTTTTTAATTGTTTCTTAACTTTCACTTGGACATATTGTGTGAAAATGTATGGTAAAAATAAAATTAATTTCAATTCCATTTAATATTACTTCTTAATTTGTTCTACCTAATCACTGACACGGCTTCACAGATTTTGACGGGGCTTTTACTGGCAAATATTAAAATTAAAATTAGTGACATAGACTGTTTAAATACTATAAAAATAATTACGGTGCCATTTGAATTTGTACGGACAAAATGGATACATAAAATTAACTCATGTGAAATCGCGACGCAACGCTCGTTTGAAATAAAATACACTGATAAATATATTTTCAAGACAACGGAATGACACAACTTTTTCTCTATATTTCTGTCTCGAATGAAATCTTAAGCTTGACGAACTACACGTGTATAAATATATCGCAATTGTAACAAAGTAGGTACTTAATATATATTTATACATCGTTACTTTTAATTATTGCTTTGTTTCTAGATAAATCTTTATAAGATTGACAGGCGTACTAAACAACTTCTGATAGAATTGCTTGAATCATATATTCTTAATCAAGAACAAAACAAATGACAATCGGATGACACATTTAGCTGTTTGGTGTTAGAAGACAAACTTCAAACACCCATTAATTTATTCGTCATTACGTTGGTGTAAAAAAAATGTTTCAAGATATTTCAAAACGTGTTTAATTTTTTACTAAAAAAGGAAGGCAACCAAACATACAGTTCAACTGGTGGTAAGCGATTCCGGTGGCCCATGGACCCTTTCAAGACCAGTAGATCTAGAGTATGCGTTACCAACCTTAAAACCTTAGCTATAATGCATTTGTATCTTCTGCTATTGCTTTTAATTTAAATTTAATTCGCGAATTCGTAACCTAAATCGTTTATGTGCTTTGTCAATAGATAAAATAAGGCTCTTAAAGCTTAAAAGAAACATTATATTTAGAATTGATTCCCTTATTTCACCTGAATTTTTGCAACCTGGTATATTCTCAGAATCATAATTTTACATGGAAAAAGTAATTGACAATTTTTTAAATCGGTTTCGAAGAGTCGCCTATGTAATTTTAATTCTTTGTATCATTCGACGCGTTACATTCATTCTTCTTATGCTGTATCACTGCTCGAATCGTTCCACCTGTATAGTTCACTTACACGTGTCTTCAGTTTAATATATTCGCATAGACATAACATCAAAGTTCATCAAACTCGTTACGGAGAGCGATAGTTCGCAACCAAAACGCTAGCCAATATATTATAACAGACAGTTCAGTTGAGGACCTAGCTCGAATTCTTATAAAATGACAAAGAACTACGAAATTATAAAAAATCCAAGTAATAAAAAAATTTAACGTTTTTCAGACCTAAAAAATATATTTCATTAAGAAATTTATTTAGTTTTAAGTGATTTAAGTGAAAAGTGATGTGATAATTCTATCACTCCTGATATATGTAAGTAAAAACGTTGATTTGTTTTGTAACGTAGAAAAATAAAAATGCTATGACAGTCTTTTTTGATTGTAAATTAAGTCCTTTGATGTTATTTTTTTGGAAAAAATACAATGTATAGCAGTACAATTTAATATTAACTTACTAGATATATTTGCATTCGGTTTGATCAGGACTAACTTACTATTAAATAGCATTCAAATGAAGGAACTCATTGTACTTAACAAATTCTATGCCAGCATATGATATAGATTCTCCTGGAGTATTCAATTTAATCTAAGCAACGGATTTTTATACAGTTTTTAAAATTAACTGTGCATTCCAATTATACATTTTAAAAGTTTGAAGGAACGAATTAACCACATACATGGATAGTAATAAAGTTTAGTTAAGAGAATTCGGTGCGTTACTCTAGTGCAATAGTATAACAGTCTATAACGCAAGAAGAAGTATTTTAAATTGCTTCTTATTTAAATATCACAATAATCATTTATTCCATAGAAATATTGCTATAGACAAAAAGTTGATTATCCATTTATTCGTCAGTGCATGAATAAAAGATAAACCTAAGTGTTATGAAACATAGTTTTGACATCTATTCTATACAAATAAGAAATATTGTTTTACTATTTAAAGGCTAAATTTCTTAAAACACAATATATTTTACATACCTTTTAAAATTGTTTGGCCGCGATGAAACATTAAAGTTAACACCTTGTGCCACATTGACGGGGTAGATAGAGTGTATAAAATATTAAGACGCATGAATGCCACAGAAAATCGCCGTTCGTGGCGTCTTTCAATGTTATTGAGAATCGTTACTAGACCATTTTAAAGGACTAGCCCACATTTACTTGAGCTCCTCTACAATTAACAAACAAAATCAATGTGACTTAAAGTATTGAACTAAACATTCATAACTGCATTATTAGGATGTACTTATATACAATTTTTTTTGTTGCGACAATGGATCTCATATTATGCACCTATCTTTTAAAAGTTTTCAATATAGTATTAACGATATGGAGATGAAAGTTTTAAGACAATATCAGAAAGTAAAGTGCCACCGACATTATCGACAGAAAGAGACCGTAACGTTTTAGATGACCTCGACGACGAGTTAATAAAGGACAGATTCAGACTGGAAGACATTTGATTAATACAGACGCCGCTCTGACTGGTAGAGGCGTGGAAATTTGTTGTATCTCACTTGGGTAAGTCCGTTCCGCAGTCCACGCGCCCTCCCCATATTGCAGCAAAGCTAAAGTTTCAGCCTCCTGCAGTGTTCTTTCTTTAGACATAGACAACAGCTAACACCAAAATTTCCGTTAAATGTACAATGTAACCAACAACGTATCCTTAAAAGTTTATATTACCCCGATTGATATTTGTCTTTTAGAAATGTGATTCTCCGTGTAGACTACTACTGTCGTCTACTTTTTATAGAATATATTAGTTATAGGTCACAGTTTTAATAATAAGACCTAATAACGTAACAAAGTTCATTAGTATGAAACTCATCGAACCATTTGCAAGCAAAAACGGAAACGTAAACGGACAATAATAAGATCATAATTTTTGTAACATTCAAAAGGTGATGCTAGATTTTTAATAAAATTATAAAATTTGCATGTCTGTGCGAATGTATTTACTTTAATTAGATTGGAAGATAAAAATCTAAGAATATAGTTATATTATTATTTTATATACAAATAAAAAAATATATATTGATTTGTCTGTTTCTAGTAGAATAATAACATGAAACTAAATGCATAAAAGTATATCTACTCACGTGAATTTAGTATTATTTCAATAGTTTTTAAAAAATTCTCTGTTTTGTTTGAGATTATCGTGAAACCATTAGACTTGATTTGGCGTGTCTTATAGTATATGAAGTAAAAATACGAGTGTAAACAACACTATATATTTTAATTTTTTTTTTTCATATATAGTAATTATTTTAATAATTATATTTTCTTGTCTAGCTGTTTGAGTAAATAGAGTAACGCGAAAACCAACCTTTAATGATTATAGTTAAAAATCATTTCTATTACATTTAAGAGCCGTTTTGATACAAAAAGACCACCCTATAATGCCTATATGTTTTGTCTAGAGATTTAACAAACACATTTATTTTATTTACTTGTTTCCGACATATATTTAAAATAAAAATTACCGATTTCTTAGTAATTGCACTTAATGTAATTTATACAATTCTAAAGGTGCATAACATAGTCAAGACAATAAATGTTATTGTAATTACTAAGTTCGTAGTATTTTATTATGATTTTTGGTACCTACGCCTGGTGCGTTGGCGTCGCGGAATTGGATCAGACATACAACCGTTGATTTTAATATTCCTGTAAGTCACGCGCAAGTGCAAGTAATAAGTTGGCGAAAATTTTATCAAAAACAGTTAAACGGTATGGCGGTGCACAAATTACTAATAAGTACAGATTATTATACAGACGATTCTTTTTTATTTTTTTCTTGAAACTCAATGTAGCATAATTCTATTTGTCGTTTATATTACGGAATAAGAAAACATATTGCATATAGCTTCATAAATTTCCGTGTCTTGTTATACTTTTTTTTTGAGTTCAAAATTCATAATTCAAAATGCGCATTGCAGCACTTCGCAAGATTTCCATCAATGAACAATGGTTTGTGACCCAGACACTTATAAAAAGTAGAAAAACAATACAAATAAATAAAATCGACGTTACTGTTAAAAATATTAAAGTAACTATTTTATAAATGTAATTACATATACTATATACAATTTATATAAAGGTACATATAATATTATCGATTCACTCGTTTCGAATAAGCTCGGAAAAGATTTTGATGGTACTTTGACTAGCAGATATTGGATGTTATAGCGCAAAGGACATGATATTTTATCATAAAAATAGAAACATAATTAGCTGTTCACACAAAATTATAAGGACTCATGAAATTTTGTTAAGTTTTCATGACAAGTCTTCGAATTTATGACATTTATTTTGAAACATAAGAATCATTATAGATAAATTTAATGTAGGTTAAACCATTGAGCACTATTAAACTATACTAATATGATGAAGTTATAAAGTTTTTGTTTAAATGGTTTAACGCCGTAATCGCAGGAAGCTCTGGTTTGAATTGACAATTGCGTTTAGTGTTAGACACCCCATCTACTGAAGCTATAAACTATGCAGCATCACGCTGATTAATAGAAATAAAGCATTAATGAGACATTTTTCAACAAAAAACATTTATTCCTTTTGAAAGCTCCCTTTGCGTGCACTGCGTTAACGGTTGCAGTTACGGAATAATTACGCATACCAGAATTGTTATTCGTAATAAAAAGTTTGCAGTAACACATGCTATTGGTTGGTGAACTATAAACTCTGTTGTAAGGGTTAGTATTATAAAAAAGATGTTAAACGAAGCAAATATAAGAAATATGGAAACGCTATGTATATTCTAAAGATATCCTAGCTATAACAACAAAAAAATTAATTCGTATATGCATTTTAATAATGTCTGGGGACGGTAACTATTACAATTATATTCTTTTCTTTACAAGTAGATAAGTTACAGGCTGTGATACATGCATTCTATTAACGTTTTCTACAGAACACCAAGTCTGATAAAACCTTTACATAGACCAACAAGTAACTTTAAATAAAACAATTCTCTAACAAATGATGCACACAGCAGTAAATAAGTCTAGTAATTTGTTATAACACGTATTATTCAATAAATCAAAACTATAGCATATATAATTACTGGACAAGGAAATCCAAAGCGACACATTCTGTTAGAGGAAACTCATAATAGCATAATTGAAAACAGACGATTTACCTTCCTATTATATTATTTCAGATTTAGACAATAGTAACAATGTTATTTGACCTATAAATAAATAGAATGTTGACCGGTAACTATTATAAAATAAAGTTGTGATTTTAGCTAGTTTAGACAGTTCAGGTTTTAAAATTGTATACGTATAACCTATGAACGTATTTTTATTTTTGGACAAATAGTTATAGACGTTGTTCTAGCATTAGACGGTGCGCGTTCCTTTGATGGGTTGTCAATTTGATTCACTTCTAATTTAACACGTGTTATTACGAGTACATTTCCTGATTTCTAGCATTCTAGCTGATTCATAGCATTGTAGATCTAGCAAATTATCGAGTAGGTACCTATTAAATGGACCGAAGGTATTAAAAAATTATTTTAATTCCGACTTTATCACATACCATTCTCCAGAAAGGTTTGGAGAAGCGCAAACAAAAATGCTGTTATTCACGTTTCTACTTTAGTCCATTAAATTTCGAGTTCTCGTAATGTAAACAAACTACCATTCCTATGTCGAATGTTTTCGCATGTACCAACTGAAACTACTTTCTCGTAGTCAAATAAGAATAAAATTTAAAATATTCTTTTATACATAAACAAAACGCTAACACTGAGAATATTTTCACGGACGAGTGATATAAATTATTATTATGCATTCGCCTGTTTTGCAACGATTCCGATTGGTTGGTTTTTAACTCCTACCTTCAGAAATAACATTTCAATGTGGCTAAAAGTAATTATTATCAAATAGACTCTATTCAGCTTAAATACGATACATTTTCGTTTGAAGAGAAACATTCAGACATTCATTTCGGCCAGTCTGTCGTTCCCAGTATAGTGTGGCATTAAGAAATACAGGTTTTTGTGTTCATCAGTTATTTTACCGAAATTATATCCACTGCAATCATGGTTCCCACATACAGGTAAAAAATAACTAAATAGTAATTATGTCAATTTATATCAAAACGCAAACGGTTGTTTTGTATAATAATTTGTTAAAAAATATAATAGTTTTAAATATACTTCCAATGCTGTATATTTAACAAGCTATTATGAAAAGTGAAACATAATCTAACTAGATTCCAACTGGAAATTTTCAGTGCAGATTATCTTTCACTTCTAAACCATAAAAGCAAATACCGTGAATTTCGGTGTAAGTAGAACGCCCTGGAGAAGACGTTATACCTACTTTTGTTAGGTCAATAAAACTTCTAAACAGTACGTAAAGCATGAAATTTATATATGACATTCATTTTTTCTGAAGTCCAAAATATGCAAAAAATTCTAAATTTTTAATATTGAGTAATTTTTTTACCTTCAACAGATAATTTCAGCGAATATTGCCGGTTCGAGAAATAATGAATAAACAATAGATACTTAGAGGCTAAATATTCGGAAATTCCTATTATTATTATTATTAAAGTTTCTTAAAAGATATAACCTTTTCGCTTCAACCTTTATTAAATAATAATCTAACTTTAATAAAATATACAACGTTAAAGGCAGGTGTAGGTATAATTACATGCTACACGAACCACCATTTTGTATTGATAGTGCATATTTATATTGTATACATACGTAGTCGTTTATATACATATGTACGCAAATATAGATTGTGGTAATGGAATTAATAAATTATTTGTACAACTTTGAGACTCGACTTGCATTATCTTTCAATAGTATTAAACAAAATTGTATGCGTCTGTATATTTTATCACTTTTGATACGCAACATTTGATAAGATTTTTCTCATCATTTGAATAATATTTAGGGTATTTAGTGAACCTGTTTATATTTTCATTTCTTCCAATAAAAATAAAATTTACATGGATACATTGAAGATAAGTTAATATTAAAAAATTTATAACTACATTACCTATTATTTTCTTAGTCATTGATGACATTGCTATCATAATCGTCATCATTAATATATAACATAAAATATCTTT
>JAOSYY010000010.1:3363048-3385071 GCA_025727935.1 Hebomoia glaucippe
CAAATACGCTGTAATTTATTTGATTAAAAATATTTATTTTTTCACCTTATTTTGAATTAATATCGAAAAAACACCCTCATTTTCAATCGAAGATTCACCCGTCAAAATATCAGCTTTTTTCAAAAAGTTGATATGGTTTCTGTTCGTTGGAATCTCTACTTTCTGATGGTGAAAAAAAATATATATGTTACTATGGTAAATTTTCTCACAAAATGCAAAAATTCATTTGAATTTTTGAGTCATAATTTCGATTCCTATCGGCAAATGTAGTAATTATGGTTATTTAGAACGACAAAAACAGTATTTACAAGTGTGTGTTAACTCTATAAGGGTAACAGCTATGGGAAAATGCACATATGGTATTCGGCTTAGATTCTATATCTACACCAATATTATATAGCTGAAAAGTTTGTTTGTATATATAATAAATATCGATTGTAATTTTTTGAAAATCTAATATAAGCTCCTTCGATAAATGTACTATCCAACTCTGAAAGAAATTTTCAAATCAGAACAGCGGTTCCGGAGATTAGCGCGTTCAAAGAAACAAACTTTTCAGCTATATGCGTTATAATTTTTATCATATTTACCTCCTTTTCTAATGGGTTTCATCCTATTATGATTTTTTTTGGTTTTAAAAATTATCGACTCTGGTCTATTTGGCAAGTATATACTGTATTTATAACAGACAGTTAATCATTTTTTTCTCAATCTGTTTATTCCGACTAATCTTCCAACCCACGGGCTAATTTTGACGTAACTTTCATTGGTAGATAGCTTATGTTACAACATATTCGTAATTAGCCGCTTTCATTATGTCATCAGCATCAACAACGACATTTATATATAAATTCAACGTGGATAAAACTGCAAGGCACCGCTAATGATCTTATACATAAGTAATAATAATTTATTACTTCCTAAGATCAGATATCATACAATAAAAAATAAAGGACAATTCGGTTTCCTATTTGTAGTATCCTTGCATTAAACTCTAGGGTTGGCAACTGTAATAAAACTAAAATTTATTGTCTAAAAATCTTTTCCAAATGTAAAAACTAGTTGCTAGCTGCGACATCGTTCAATTTAGAACTAAAATTAAGTCCACTTCTGGAATAAATCCTATTTGTTTTTGCAGCTAATAAATTATGTTTATAATTTTCTAGAATTTTAATTCATATATTTTTGTTTGATTAATTAAATGACAAACATACAAACTTAAGGTTACAATGTCCAAGTAAAGATTTTATAAACAGATGTACATTCAAAAAATACAAGATAATACTAAATGTGACCTCTTACATGTCCTGATGTCTCTATATTAGCTGCAGTAAACATAATTCAATTGATATCTATATATATTTCATTTAATTCCTGAGGCTAGTCTAGATTTTGGTAAATAAGCCTACATTCGTTTGACGAAAACTACTAAACATCCCAACAAAATTTTTAAACGACACTGGTAATAATACTAATTATTAAATAATATTTTCGTCTCTAAAAGTCATATTTCTTTATTGTAATAACATCTATTTTATCGCTATTAGGCAACCCTATATGCATTAATCAATAAAATTCTTCAGTTCCTACCTGTAAATGGCAAGTATTTCGCAGTCATAATTGTATGCTAGAAATGCCTTAGTAAATGAAGTTTACAAACATCCGATATTATTGTATAAGGAAAGCAATTTGGTTAGTACCTTCGATTTATTAAAATAAAATTACAACACTTTAAGTTTCTAATTGGAACGTTTATAGAGTTGTTTTAGTCTTATTAACTTATTTATACTAATAAATATATTTAGTATTATCATGGGTATAGAGGACACATGAAGGTGATAGACTTTAAGTATGGCAGTTCAGGATTTCTTCTAAAGTTAAGATTCCCAATTCTTATGCATTCTATGAAGTAATGTTTGTCATGTACAAGAACACAGTTACGAAACTATATAACTCTAATACAAAGTATTACGTATATGCTAATTTTGTATAATAATTTTGCTTAATCTAAAAAAGGAGGCACGGATAGAATATTCAGTTCGAGTTGCAAAAGCATGTATCTATTTTATAGGAATAGATGGAGCCAATTTCACAAATTTTGAAACTATTAACTGTTAAGCCGCATGCGCGCGCGCTCTGTAGAGCGCTCCGAAAGGTGAAATTAAAATATGAATTCATTATGATTTAATATATGAAAAGTAGCCATATAAAGTACTAACTTTCAAATAACATGACTGACATGTCACAGTCATGGGTCCACCAGAGTCAACTGTAGTCTTACTATACCAATATGAATCTGTACACACAATGTATTTAGAATAATTTGGTTCGCATATATAAGCATATAAAAAATCTATTAGCGTTATTTGTGTATTTTTGTTAAAAGACTATTTAGCCTTAAATTAAATTTTAATATTTTTGGTGCAGATAGCTCAGTCGGTAGAGCATTGGACTCTGAAACCAAGGGTCCAGGGTTCAAGTCCCTGTTCCGGTGACAGATTTTTATTCACTATTTTTATGACATTAAATTTTTTACATAATGCTTACTAAAGTCTAGTTTTATTCGTCAAAGCCTGTTTCAATCATTTAGTATAAAGAAAATCTTCCCCTAACCGTGAAACCAGTTCATATTATTCTAGCCACCCTTCTTTATGTATTCACTTCATAAACAATACCGAACCATTTCTCTGCAACAAAGCCAAAGCCTTGTCGCTTTATTTGCTCACAATAATTTTCCAACATTCGTACGCGCGCAGCCGGCTGCGATAGCCGCTCGGGGTGACGCTACGCTAAAAATTGTATATCCATTCGACATTCAAAACTAACAAAATACATAAAGCGAATTCCAATAAAACTTCATGAATAAAATGTCACGAGCATCTGCATTCAAAACGGTGTTTTAAATTTTAAACATGACGAAATACAAATTGAATAATACAACACGTTCGTCTTCCGAGGTGACGCTCACATCATATCTTTCTGGAAGTATGGACGGGAAGAAGGACGTATATCAGATCCAAATCGATCCAGAGACAGAACCGAATCGTTCTAAGTGTAACGTATGTCCAAGTTCATGCGAATACATTGACAATGGCCTAGCTGCATTAGAGAAGACTTGCGACAAATTCGGTTTAAACGAGCTGAGAGTGGAAAGTTTGGAGCAGGATGTGTGTCTGTGTGAGAAGTACAATGGTGGGTGTAAGCTGTGTCCAAGATCTAGTCCAGCGCCGACACTGACGATCAACCTGGATGGTGCCAGAAAGGAATGCCTGTCATGTCATGGCACTTCCTTATATCCTAGTAAGTATATTTTGAATGACTTACATTAGAAAGGTATGCGAATCGATGGTTGTTGATAACTCAGCTTCGTGATATGTATAGGCAACTCCTTCTTCTCACTCAATAATCAAAAATGTTTAAGAGACGCTTCTATTAATCTAAAGTGTAATAATTTTTTAATTAATAAAAGTAGGTACCTATTGCTTTTGTCGTAAAAGTAAATGCTAAAATATAAGTAACTAACAATAAATTACAAAACAACTTAAAAATTGTATTAATTTATGGAATTATTTGTCATTATACAAAATGTTATCAACATATTAAGTATAAAAAAATTTAATTAATTAAAAAAATGCTTATAGGTATGAATAAATTGAAATATCTGTGGAATATCAAATAACAGATTTTTCGAAATACGTGTTAAAGTATAAGCTATAGTTATAATTAAAGCACAATTTATATAAAATTTGTCTGTGGCGCTCCGTCTGTTTATTCTGGATTATCATTAAAACAGCTGAAATGACTTTGACGGAATTTTTCTAGCAGATACCTAATGTTACAACGCGTTATATAAAATACTTTCATTTAATAAAAATAATTAGGATTCTGTACAAAATCGTAAAAACCATAGAAATTTTGTCGGTCACCTAAACTCATAATTTTCTTTAATTTGCGACGTTTCTTTTGACACTTTAAACATTATACACATAGAACTAGTGAAACCATTGAGCGTAGTTAGTTTTAAAGTAAAATTGAAATCGTAGTCGGTACTTCCTTTGCGTTATCTTGCACATAGAAGCTTTGTTTTATCTTCTAAAATATTTCTTTAAGTAAAACAAAGCTTTTCTTTAAAAATAACACTTTACCGTCATTATTAAATAAATGTACGAATTTCGATGTTCGTGGAGTAAGTATTGTTTACTAAGCAAATATATGGATGAAGCCCGAGGGACAGTGGCAAAGAGCGTCATTATATTCTAAACTTACAAGTAATAAGCGTACTTAAGTTTATCTATCATCAGTAAGGCACTGTCTTCAAATAAAATCACAATGCTAAAGTTAATTAAGCTTTTTGTCTCCCTAACGGTTGTTTTAGTTCATAACTAAAAAGTTCGCCCGAACAGGGACTTGAACCCTGGACCCTTGGATTAAAAGTCCAATGCTCTACCGACTGAGCTATCCGGGCCGATGGGACATTCAATGAAAATAATATTCAGATATTTAAATAAATAATCGAAAATAAATGTATAAAATTAAAGTGTTATGCAATAAACACGTTTTTATCAGACTGACGTTTATTATTATTAGCTATAAAGCTATTTGTGTTTTTTGGAGAAGTTTAAAATTCAAAGACTAACCAGTGTTCTTAGCGCAATAATGTTTTAGGATCACGGTTTATTTTAACTAGTTTTTTAATATTTCCTCATATGAATTCTTTTTAAGGGTATTGCACATTGAATACGAGAGTAACACTGTATCCTATTATTAAGTGTAGTAATAATACATACTGTATACTATAGATTCGTTTCTTACATTACAAATAAGAGGTAGAGCAAAATCATCTGTATCCGTGACAAAGTTCATACATGTCGACAGATTTCCGGAGGGTCACACTTGTTAAAATGAATATTACAATAAAAAAATTCTGTAACGTACAGACAACGAACTTTTGAATCATCAGGCTTGCAAGAATATAAAAATTATGTTTTGATAACATCGTCAAGATTTAGATTTTCAAACCCTATAAAATTCAAGCGAGACTTACTTTATCTCGTGTATTAATTGTGTTAATAATGAGTTGCTATTTAAAATGACGCCGGTAAAACGAATCGAATACAATGCTTTCGCGCGGAGTACCTATATACCAGATATAATATATAGTCGTACATGCGTTGTTTCAGCAACAGTTGCGCCCAATCCCGTTTCCTCATGAATACAATTTACAAATAAAGAAAACATCGACACTACTAAAATAAAATTAACTTCTATAGTTTTTTTCTGCCTTAAATAAGTATCTGAATAGTAGTGAAACCCCTATCAAAGTCCGATGCTCGTTATAGTAAAAGTATGCGGATAAACAAGTAGAATTTGATATGAAATACTTTTTCTATTACAAAGTTATTATTAATAGTAATTATTTAGAATAATTCAAGCGAAAATGGAATTCAGATTATCTTAAGGATTAAGGTTGAACATTTCCTAGTTTAATTAATTTGTTTTAGAATTCTTAAGAAAGTCAAGTTAATGCAATTAGTATAACCTTGGTCACTATAAATTCTTCCGTTCACGGATATACGATTAATGTAATATTGAGACTTTGATTATTTATTAATCCGTTAAATTAATGCAAGATAAAAATATACATGAAACGGAAATAGCATTACAGAATTAAATACTTTAAAAGTTCTTTTATTGTATTTACAACTGTTGCATTTAAACGAAACGTTGCACTCTATGAATATACCTATTTTGAAGAACAATGCAATTTGATACAGCCTAAAATAAAATAATTAATTCTTTTTTTTATTACTGTCTGACTATTATTTATATAATGACCATTTAAAACATGCACTTCCAAAAAGAGATCTATATATTTTTAAGAAGGCCTTTAAGTCAACTTTTTTTTTGCATGAGTATCGTCAAATGATAAATTATAAGACATTATCATTGCGGGTGGTATTTAAAAAAAGAATAAGATAGTATCTAACATCATTATCGTTAGTATTAGCCTAGCAATAAAATGTGGAACAATGCCTAATAATAATTAATATGACAATAAAGTTATCCGTATTTCTATTAAATGTATTTATTGTTATATCTTTTCGTGTCTTGTTATGATATTGCCTAGGTTAGTTCCTAGGAAACAAGACAATTATTATTAAAATTATCTCACGACTACGTGACGAGGTGGATTGCTTTATTTATTTCAAAAGCGGATCATTGCATTAGGGCTAACTTACGTATAA
Organism: Hebomoia glaucippe; assembly: GCA_025727935.1. Taxonomy (NCBI): domain Eukaryota; kingdom Metazoa; phylum Arthropoda; class Insecta; order Lepidoptera; family Pieridae; genus Hebomoia; species Hebomoia glaucippe. Next base: position 3,369,294 of record JAOSYY010000010.1, read on the forward strand.
TTTGCGCGGCGCCAAGACGGAGGATATTTAATCCAGCTAGCTTGATTATTTTTTTAAGCATGCCATTCATCTTTGGTAATATCCGAGCATGAAACTAGACTGGGACGGGATAGCGAAATGTCTTAATGGACCACCAATGTTGCCAACTATTAACATCATTATTGTATTAATGAAATATTGCGTGTTTTGAACTCAGTCTACATATTCTCGATCACTCAAAATTAAACAAGTTGACTGTGCATTGTCGGACTATTTACGTAACCTATTTTTGATACTGTGGCCGGTTAATAGTTTGCCGATGGTTCTATCAACATTATGGGTGTCTGCAAAAGGCTGTCTTAAAATCAAATTTAGCTCGACAAACACTTTATTTAGTACATTGCACCTGTATCCACATTCTATGTATACATAATTTAAATTAATCTATTTTTCGAATTTTAAATAGCATGTTCAAAAATTGATGTTAATCAAGATAATATTTTAAGCGAATTGTTTACTTAGGAGATCAGATTGTCATCATGTCGGTTGTCGGTTAATGATGTCAAGGGTTATGTGATTTCAAACGGTACCGAGAAATTAAGCACTAGGTCAATTTGTTTAGTATCTACTTAACACTACAGTTGCTTATATTAGTTCTTTAAATGCACACGCGGTATCCCGCAGCTTCATCCGCGTCAATGTCTGTTAGTGTAAAGCTCATTAGATCCAGTGCTTTCATTTTGAAGATCAATTGGAACAGGTGAAAATTCAAATGGTCTTTATGTGATGAGTAGTGTATACAATTTTATATACCTTCAGCAATAAATATGTTATTTTGATACTACAAACTGACACTTCATTTTTTATTTATATGTATAAATGTAAAGATGCTATCTAAAAATTCTCATGGAGTGCTCTATGATTTTAAAATGAGTTAAATTTAAATTTTGGTAATTAGGACTAACCGAATTTTATCCTTTTATAACAATTACTAAATACATATATTGAGTTTTAATTTTTAAATCACTCACAATTTATTTACTCTACTTGTAACTAATGAACAGTGTCCTTGATTAAATTTTATATGGCAATTTTGAACCTACTTCTAATGACTTATTAACATGAACCCGATAACCCGAAAAAAATACTGAGGTATCTATCTAGAACAATATAATGGAACGAAGAGTGAACGCGATTTTTTAAACCACCTGAATATTATTGAAGTATTAATAATGTTAGAAATCTGTTAACAGTTCAGGCGACTATTATAAAGTCCTACTACTGTCGAAGTGATGAACTCGCAAAGTTTTTTGCTAAGTATTCGATTTCCTGAGCACAATTGGAAAGGTTAATTACTTTTTTGTTTGCTAATTAGATCGTCAAGGCAGTTATTCGACTGGACCTTCCTATTAATAAGATGTTTTTGTTAAAAATTTATATGTGATTCTGTTATTATTATAGATTTATTCTTCTTTAGCTACCAAATATTGTAAATGTAAATATATACATGGTGAGATGAATTCCAGAAGTCTAAAATTTATATAATAAAATATATACAAATTATGGCGGAATACTCGCAACGAGGTGCGCAAAAATATGTTATAAAATATATTCTTTATTAATCCAGTAACTATCTGTCTGTCAAACGTTTTATCATACTCGTACAAATCTTCGTATTTATAAAATTGCTATAATTTATATTATTAATATTTCACCTTTAAAATAAATTATTTTTGTAACATTTTATATTCTACATACACTACAAATAAACGCCCAAAATATTAAAATATAGTTATTTCAAACGAAAATACAAATTATGCTTTCTAAAAATCGTCAACAGTCTATTCCAATCTTCATATCTACTGAATTACTGAAGAATAAAGCTCCAAGTAGATTTAATAATACAATAGCTTTTTGCATGTAAACATGTCAGTTGAAGATTTCAGTGCCTATTAAGATCTTGAAACTTAGATGGAAATCGATGTTTCCTGCTTCCAACGTCCGTTAATCAGCCGAAAGACGTCAACGCAAGGCTATTTACAATCGTACGACAACGTTTACCGGAGACCAAGTCGGTTTTAACCAGCAGGGTGCAGCTTTTATTGGACAAATATACCATTGAAGATGAACTTTTTATGACTCCATTTTGGATGGTAATAGTAAATAAATGTACGTTACATTAAATTATTTTGTATAGTTTTACTGATTAATGAAATAGGGGCTTAACATTATATGAGTTGGGTTCAATTTCTGTGTGATCTGACATATTTACAAGATGTTAGCATATTGCAAACAGTGCACATAGGATTGTGGATATCTCTCTTCATCGGGTACACTCACAGAAGTATAAGCAAATGTTAAGCTATAAAAAAGTGACGTTTATTTTGGTTTGCTTGCTGATTTAGGCACGCGATGGCAAGTTATTTTTAGAAAAAGAAAAATTAAATTAAATTATTAATTTGTAAAAGCACTCTAATCGTACATCAGGTAAATTTTCGAGTCTTTAATGGGTGGAGCGAATTTCTAAAAAATTCCATATGTGACACGTAACACCAGACAAAGTCGTTTATTATGATAATTTTTGAAGTCTTGGAATTCTCTTAAATCATATATTAAAATGATATCACCTGCATACGGTGACTCTAAGGTATGAAGAAGCTTGTATATAAACCTACATTTATTTAAATTTCATTACAATCTTATATATATCTTACAAGATGTTTGCATTATACATGTAAGTATTGTATTCCACTAGAAATGTTCAATACAATCAACACTGATCAAATATTACAAGCTTAAACGTTGACATTTACGGAAAGAGGTTCATGTTTTTAATAACAAAACGTGTTTTTGTAACTGAACCTGTCCATTGTCTGACGTGATGTAACAAAAGCTAGATTCGTAAACCATATCAACTTGTATAAACTAAAGAAATCAATTCGTTCGAAAAGTTTAGATACGCTCAATTTCTCTTGTTGACGTATCAAAGGAGTGTATAGTCAGAAAATTTAAATGTCCACTACTTTCTATTCAAATTTGACTGTCTCATTGCTTTGTTTGCAATTATAGTGGCGGAACAGAATAGTTTAAAATTTGTTTCGAAAAATGTTTTAGATGGATATACTTTCTATGACTGCCTCTTTAAACTTGAAACATTTTGCAGGTCTTTCTGTTAGTATAAGCGCGGGTCAAAAGCAATTTTTATGCGTTTTTTTAGTTGACTTTTGAAACTTGGTACAGTTTAAATCGATAATATCAATAATCCGTAATAACCGTCGCTACGGTATCCTCCTACCAAAAAGTCATAAACTTGTTTCATAAATCATTAATACCTTTAAAAATGCTTAATAATAACTAGGTGCTAAGTTTATATGTAATAATATTTAAGTCATGATGCAATCACAACTTACGTATTTAAACAAAACTAGACTTTTAAAGGAAAAAGTTGAAGACCTTGATAAATACGTTAACAATTCAGAGATATGAGATTAAGTATGTATCATTATATTAAACCGTTATTCACATACGAAATACGAGCATATTTTTAAGTAGCTCAAAAATTTCTTTAAACTGCGTCTTTGCTACTTTCTTTCATTTCTCACCGGATATCCTTGGTTCAAATCACAGGAAATAAAAAAAATTGTTTGTACAAACATCAAAAGGTCATTTATTTTTACGATTTCTTTTATTTGTATTTTTTACTGCACTTTACAATTTTATCGATTTTATTTATACAACACTATTTTAATAAAAATTTTCAGTTCACATATTTTGTAATAATGTACAGCTACTTATCAAAGAGTAAACTTTCGTGAAAAATACTAATGAAGCAAACATCGAAGCGTGTCCTTTTACCATGAATTGGAATATTCAAAACAGCATTGTTGCCCTAAAATCTTAATCTGGTAGTAAAAATTTAGGTCTAGGCCGTTTCAATTACATGTTTATCGATAACTTACCACTACACTAAACACATAATAAATAAATTTTAATTTATCTACTCTTAAAATATAATATATATTATTATGTAAGTACCTACATATAAAGTATGCGTGAAATATATATTATGTATTAAAATAATAATAAAGGTGAATATGTTAATACTGTTAAGTTTCATTTTTGTTACAATGTTATCATACACATAAGCGAAGACGATGTGTCTATGTATTTCATATTAAACATTCAATTTAACCGTTAATTAGATTCGTTATATGACGATACATTTATTTAAAAAAAAAGAAATGAATAAATATATATTCGGTCCTGTGTTTATAAATGATCACTGGTCGTATGCTACTTTTTCATATCTTTCGGTGACTTTAAAACGGTACATATGTTTTTCGAATTACCAAAAATATTTAGTTTGTAGATTTTGGTCGTGAAATCCTTTTTAAAATACCTACTTATCTATTGTTATCCAGATTCAAATGCTTCGTATCCCAGTCCACCTGATTATCCTGAGAAGAATAGCAGATGGAGAAGTAATGTAGCGAAACGTGCTCGAGCGTGCTGCTCTAAGAAGACGTTACTCAGAAGAATTCCAATTCTAGCCTGGCTTCCTAGGTATAACGTAAGAAATGGACTCGCTGATGCAATAGCAGGTACGTGTGGTACATTTGAACCCAAGTTGAAATAAAAAACCTGTCTCAATGTATAAATTTGTATTGTCCACTACATATACATTTATTAGGCTCTATTTTAGAAAAATTGTATCAGATATTTCGCAGTAAAAGATTGATCACGTTCTAGCTTTTAATAACACTACGTTTTCATGCCTTAACAGGTTTAATGTAATGTAGTAATGACTCTGGCTATACTAGCTTAGGAAAAGAATTGAAACTTCGAGAAAATACTTGCAGGTTTTTAAAATACGCTATTGAAACTTTGTATCGAAATACCATTTACCGACTTCGGGTTATAATAGTCCATATTTAAGACAGTCTTTCTCATTTCAAAAAAAGCCATATAAATAGGAAAAAGGAATAGTTTTTAAAAAATTAAAATATCTTAAATAATAGATCTATGGAGGAAATAATTTATTATTTTCATGTTCTAAATGGAAATTATGGAAATATATTTTCAAAACCGGAAAACATTTTTCTCACACAAAGCAAACTGATTTGTCGTTGATTATAATTTAAAATTTTAATAGCTTTTACTCTAATTACCTTATGTAACGTATACAGAAATTAATGCATGAAATGCTAAAATGGGACCTTACATTAAAATTCACGGAACAAGACAAGTAAATGAAATGTATTTCCTACTTAACACAATCTTACTTGCCTAAATATTCAACAATACCATATTACTTATTCATTTTTATAGCAAAAGTTAACGCTGTTTTTTACGTGTATATTATTCACTTATACATTACTGTATTTTTTTTTAAGTTCACGAAAGAATCGGCCAATGAAACTTTCAATTCATTAAGTATTAATTCAAAGTTTATTGACATTTCTAACTACGAAATAGTTTCAACCTCCGTGTATCGATAAAAAGTCGCAGCATAGCGACCAAATGAAGCGTGAAATTACACAGATTTCCATTGTATGTACTTTGCGGGTTTTGCAAGCACTAACTAAAATCTAGGTTAAATGTTTGAGTACTAGAAAGGTCTAATAAGGCGGAGAAAATGTTATTAAAAATGTATTAATCATGTTTAAAGTGCCCAGAAAACCATGTAATAGCATAATCTACACTAATATTATAAAGAGGAAAAATTTGATTGTTTTTGTTTGTTGGTTTGCCTTGAATAGGCTCCGAAGCTTCTTGACCGATTTGAAAAACTCTTTCACTGTAGGGAAGCTTCACTATCTCTGGTGAACTTAGACTATGTTATATTTTCAAAAAGATTAGGGATCCAGTCCAATAATACAGTAACCCATGGGGTGAAAATCGAAATAAACGCGAGCGAAGCCGCTGGTAGAAGCTAATCGTAAAATATATGCTATTTACATTTACCGACATATTCCTAAAGCATTTATCTATGTTCAATTATGTATTCTGGTGAGTCAATCGGTTACACAACAAATGCAATTTTTCTGTTTCAATTAAAAAGAAAATTACTGAAAAATTACTTTAGTTAGTCACATTTCTTGTTATCTAACCATTGTTCATTGTCATGGTAATGATAACGATGCACAACATAATTAAGTACCGAGAATTAATAGAAAGATTGTTTAAAATCGTTGTGGAGGATAGTATGAAAAACTGTTAGCATGCAGGTTAGAACATTTTTAAAAAATGAAATAAACCAGACACACATTCTATGGATAAATACTTATTGAAGCATGCGACAAGTTGGCGTAATACAAACAATCTGCGAATCTCGTTTCATAACAAATGCTTAGGTTCAATAGTCGTATATACCACATTATATTTACATATTTGAAATATTTTAACTTTAAATATGTAAATAAAAGAAAGTCCAGCCACTTTGTTCAAGTAGTTTGTCAGGGATTTAGTATTCTCAACATTAACACGATTATAATCTATTTTATACAAATATTTTATTTATATTGCCGTAGTTCAGCATTAAACGGATCGTTAAGTACGGCGAGCATTGACGTTTCATTACTTGAAAGCAGAAATTATATACTTAATAGATGACGAATCATTGTTTTTTAAATTATTTGATCCTGAGACGTCCTACGACGAATTACTTATTTTGTCATATAAAATGTAATGTTTACAGGTTTCACAGTAGGATTGACAGTGATTCCCCAAGCCATAGCCTACGCGGGCGTTGCCGGTCTACCTCCGCAGTATGGCCTCTATTCCTCGTTCATGGCTTGCTTCGTTTACACGGTCTTCGGGTCCGTAAAGGACTCCGCGATTGGACCTACCGCGATAGCAGCCATTCTCACGAGAGAAAACTTGCACGGTTTAGGACCCGAATTTGCCGTTTTATTGGCATTTCTTTCTGGATGTGTGGAACTCGTTATGGGCATGCTACAATTAGGTAAGGTGCAAATTATGAAAGTTTGAAATATTTTTTAATAGGTAGATTTAATAGGCAGGTCTTACTTTTCTGCACTATAATGAATGGAAACTAGTAATTAATAATTAAAAGCTCCCTTCATACTTCATACTTGGTTTTCTATCCAGTCTTTACATCCCCATGATAATTCAATTTTACAAATATGGAATTATACGTAGGTTTTTCGTTGAGCCTAACATTTCGTTTACATTGTATATTGGTAAATTATATTATCAATGTTATACTGGAAGCTTGAGAACATATTTCTCTGCGCTTGGTAGTCCTAGTTCAGCGTTTCAATTATGTAGCAATTGTGTGTTCAGTTTTATTTCTATACGATACATTGAAAACTATTTATTGACCAAGTATCTTATTTAAAAATAGTAATATAGTGTTTAAGCAACATTTGCATACAGTATTTTACTTTTATTACAATGAGAATAATATTGAATAGTGTCTCATTGATCTATTTCTATTATAGAATGTGATATTGTTCTGTACGTATTGTATATATTTTCAATGACTGACAGTATTTGTATGCCCTCGTGCCGTACTCATACAGGAATTCACAAATTTGAATAAAACATGACATATCAACATTAGCTGTATTATATTTTCATTTTAACTTGCTGCTTATTTATTGAAAATAATTAAATCTTAATAAATTTAATTCCCCGTTAATGTTTGATTTGACATAGATAATTTGGAAAAGTTTTGAATCTAGGTGTTTTGTTACTAAACGCAATGGACTATAGATGTTTGTTTTGTCATGTAAAACAATGAATGATAATATTATAAATAGTTGAGAACACATTGTTAAGATATTAGTAATGTGAATTGTTACTAAGTCCACTGTGGCATTGTTTGTAGTAAGTACTATTGAATATAACTCTTCATCATGTATGTAAAGGCCACATAAGAGTTGATTAACTGAGTTCTAGCGAATCGTCTTCTTCTATTATATAATATTTATCCAATATTTAATTAGATCATATTAAGTCTAGTATAAGATTGTTAGAAATTAGAAGTTTCCTTATATATAATAACTAACCTTTTTTTATTGTTATTTTATTATAATTTAGTGTTGTTTTGAAAGCAGTTGCTAGCTTTTTATTTTATTTATTTACATTACTTATTTATTTTCTACTTTTTATTTTTAAATATTTAGCGATTCATAGATTACACCAATTAGTTGATTATTAGTAACATTTTGAACTACATTCAATATCGCCAGGATTTCTGATCGACTTCATCAGTGGCCCAGTGTCTGTCGGGTTTACATCTGCTGCTGCTATCATTATTGCTACCACTCAGGTGAAAGATATACTGGGCTTAAGCTTCCCTGGTGGAAAATTTCTGCAGGTAACTACAAAAAAAGAATACAAATCCAATTTTTCCAATACATAGATAATATTACATAAATATTGATTCATCTTATTTTTTAATTTGTGTAACTTTATTTTCTTGGATTTTAAATTTATTAAATTTTATTCGTTATAGTATAGAGACACACACATGCACAGCTAAAACGACATCATACATCATTAACTCTTGATTAACTGTAGTTGAATATGTATGTTACTATAACTTTAAATAAGGCTGGATCTTGTAAAAGTCAAAAAAATAATGTCCGTCAATTTCATATACTAAATACAGCTGTTTTATAGAATGGCATTGAATTGATATCTCGAACTAATCCAAGGAATAGATCTAATGTCTGATAATATTTTTTCCAATTTAAATTTAAAGTTCTATATCGTTATAAAGAAACTGAAATCTCCCACTGTTTAGTGTACGCAATTTTCTTATAAAAAGTATTAAATTAAATCTATTACCATTATTAATGTGGCCTATTATACGTTTTTTTGCACTTACTTTTAATTGGTATATTTTTTATTAAATAAGACATTCTATCGGCCTTCAACATCACCTTTTTAAATTTTTTATCAGCCTAGAAAGACATACAGTTTTTTATGATTATATAAGTTTGATAACACGAATAATATAAAAATAAATGAAATATAAAATTCTACGTGAAGTAAAAAGCAAGGTGATTGTGTTTTGTTTGACACATGGGAAGGAATGATTCAATAATTTAAGCTTAAATGACTTATAATATAAGAAATCTATTCTAATATTATAAAGCTGAAGAGTTTGTTAGAATACACTAATATCAGGAATCGCTGGTTCGATTTGAAAAATTCTTTCAGTGTAGTATAGTACAATTATAGATGATATTTTCAAAAAAAAATAGGGATCCTTACTAAAAGTTAAATAATGTAAGCCAAGATGCTAAAATCGTAATGAACGCGAGGGAAGCCACTGGCAGTTCTAGTGTTTTCATAGAAGTCAATGTTGATTTTTGAAATTTACAGGTGTGGTCTGGAATTTATGAACACATCGGTGAAACAAGGCTTTGGGACACCGTACTGGGTTTCTCTTGCATAATTGTTCTTCTTTTACTAAGGGTAAGTGTCCCTTACGTCATTTATGGTAAAATAATATCATTAACATCTGTGATGTGAAAAAGTTATTGAATCTTTTAATTATACATTTTTACGGCTATGCGACGTAAAAAAAGTAAAAACGTGGGACTAAAATTAATCTTAATGTTTTAAGAAATGTTTAAGTCCAGGTTTATTTTTTTATATGTAATGTACAGACAGAGCTTTTTACATTTATTTTAAGAGAAACGTTACACTTGTCGTTACATCAGATAACCAAGTTAATTGTCTGTGACCATTCAAATTACATATTTCGACTTCCTGCCGCTGACATGAACTAAGTGCTGGCAAATTAAAGTGTTTTATTGCTACTTCTATTATACCTTTCTGGTATTTAAAGATCATCTGAGCAGAGGTAAAGAAAATAAAAATATGTGGGTAACTTCTGAAAACACACTGAAGCTGTTAATTCTATTAATTTCAATTTTCAAAATACTAATTAATATGTATATGTTGTCGTCTTACATAGAGTTTCATTTCCATAAGACATTGACAATTAGGTTCAAATTAACATCAAACTTGACTTAACATCAAGCTGTTTGTTAATCACAAGTTAAAGTAAGAACGTCATCTTGAAAAAAATATTTGTATTTATGGAGAACTTACAAGAACAAAATGAGGTTTTAGCAAATGTTGTCTTGTCATAATGGCACGGAAACTGAAGCGCGCTTTTAGTTACTTTTTAAACAAACGATTAATGCTGATATTAACTATCGCTACTTGAAGTCCTTCCAATTAAAGACCGCGTCATTGAACATATAATATCGTCCATATAGAAAGTAAAAGATATCAAGATCAACGATTCATCAGACAACACAAGTGAGGTAGCAGGTATCGAGGAGACAGTGAGCAGCAGCAGTAAGGTCCGAGCTGGCGCCTCACAGGCTCTCTGGTTCCTCTCCACCACCAGGAACATCTTGGTGGTCTTACTCTGCTCAGCCCTCGCATACTACTTCGATACTAAGAATATAACACCATTTGTATTGACTGGTATGCGCTATTTTGTATATTGTTAGCTATGGTTAGCATAATAATTCACTAAAAATAGAATATACCAACTTCCATAATCATTTCATTACAAGTTCGAATGTTTGTATATCTTCGACGATGCTTAAATTTTATGAAATGATGTTGAATTTTACGTTTTATAATTCACTTCTTACAGTTTATAAAATTCGTCAAATTTTATAATGTGACAAAGAATTCAAAAATTTTGTTATTAAACTAGAATTCGAATAAATTCTTTTGGTTATTCTCAGGTACAGTAAAACCAGGGCTACCAGAGTTTTCACCTCCACCATTTTCGGCAACAGTGGGTAACCATACGTACACTTTCATGGAGATGACTTCTACCCTTGGCTCGGCCATATTCGTTGTTCCGTTGCTATCTATATTGGAAAATATCGCATTAGCCAAAGTTTTTTGTGAGTATTGTTCAATAGGAATACTTTTAATTAAATCAGATGGTGATTTTTAGTTGATAATGAAGGCTTTAGAGTGTATTTCGGTTTGTTTAAACTACCGACTTACCTAAGAATGGCGAGATGTACGCAAGCTTAACATAAGAGTAATAAAAACAGCTACCTGAAAATCAACCCCGAGAAAGAACTAAACAATACGGGCATGTTAACAAAATTTAAAATTCGTGTATTTCCGTTACGATCGTTTAACAACATGAAGAAACGTTTTTATTTTCATTTACTTATGATTTTACAGCGGAAGGTAAACATGTCGACGCAACCCAGGAGATGATAGCGTTGGGTGTGTGTAATATCGTGTCTTCCGTAGTCGATTCGATGCCTGTATCAGGTGCGTTGTCGCGAGGCGCTGTAAACCACGCATCGGGGGTGGCTACGCCAGCCGGTGGAGTTTACACAGGAGTCCTCGTCTTATTAGCTTTACAGGTGATGTCTCAGTCAACTGGAATTAGATAAAAAATTAGAATGTGCATCATTGAATAATTAATAAAGGCATATATTTTGATCAAGTGTTTATTGCATTGTAAACGATTAGTTGGGCTGATTTTTAACTAAAATAATAGCTTTAATGAAATTAAAGACTTTATTACGGTTTCAGTGATTTCATTGAGTCGGTATTACTGTTTCGAAAATTAAGTCTCCAAATTAAAAAGAAAATAAACTAATTAATAATCGATCAAAGTAAGCATTTTGAATAGGAGAGTTGAGTAAATTGCACTCGTGCCGGCACGAATCGCTTTAAAGTTCTAGTGCTAAGAGTTTATTTCACAAATGTATAAAAATGTTTTTTCATTATAGTATTTCACGCCGTATTTCTACTACATTCCAAAGGCATCTTTAGCGGCGGTAATCATCGCTGCTGTCGTGTTTATGATGGAATTACATGTGTTTAAACCTATCTGGCGAACCAAAAGTAAGTTTTGATAAAAACAATTTATACATTTTAATGTAAAATTACTTACTCGAAGTAAACAATAATCACTTGAAACAAATTAATATTGACAAGAAATTTTTAAAATGAATACTCATGGCTCTAAAATCAGCTACCTGATACGAAAATATTGTACTGTCATCCGAATTACATATGCATACCAAAGATTAACTTCGATCAAAAATGAAATCAGGTTGTTTAATTGTACCAACAATACCTAATATGATAAAATCTTCAGTCTCAATAAACTTTAAAAATTTTATTACATACTTTGTTACTGAAGCTGAAAAGCGCGTTGAAAAAATTCCTTTTTTGGATATTTTAGAGTTAGATATAATCCCAGCTGTAGTGACTTTTGCAACATGTTTGCTGGTTCGATTGGAGTTGGGAATAGTAGCGGGGATCGCGGTCAACCTGCTGTTCCTACTCTATGCATCCGCCAGACCCTCCGTCAGGGTGTCTAGAGCAGTCGTAAGTACTTTGCAATAAAGAAAGTCTTTCATTCATATTTAAATTATTAATTAAGTCATATGGTTGCGGTTTAGTGAGCCATCGACATACAAATTCAGGGTCCATTTTCTTAAATCGGCAATGATGTTATTTATTATTTATTAAATGTCGCCGTCTGATCCCGAAATGAGTATTACTTCTCGAACTTTCTAGCTATAGGAGTAATAATAAAATCAAGAAAGTTGTTTAGTTACAACAATATAAAATACTTTAAAGTATTTCATAGACGAGACTTCAAAAGATTACAATGTTATTGACTTGCTATTATAAAACCTTATTTCCAAGGACAGATCATTGCATAGTCAATATTCTTATTTTTTTGAAAAATCCCGTTTTATTTAAGGTAGTGTTAGCTTTATTGTATGGTATTCGGTCTTGTAATTTATAGTCCAGTGATGGAGTGCCATACGTGTTAGCGACTGTGGACCGTGCGCTTTCGTTCCCGTCGGCAGAATTCGTGAGGAGGGCGCTGCGCAAGGCGCCCTCGGACGCGCCACTTGTACTCGACGCGCACCACGTACAGGCAGCCGATTTCACTGCTGCCAAGGTATATTATCATAATAGAGGTATAACTTCGAAGGAAATTAAGCTAGGCGGTAGACCGTTACACTTGCATTAGAGATCTAGTCGTCTGAAATCTTTCAGGCACTCTGACATTTTGTCGACTATGCGAAAATTTCTACGTCTATATATAATACAGAAGATTTTATTTATTAGAACATTTACGGACTTAGAGAGTAGACATTGCACTATTTATAAAAAAAGTTTTATTTATACCTGAATGAAAAATATAATCATTTCAAAATTTTGTGAGCCAATTTTATTTTATTCGGTATTATTATTTAAACTGATTTGTTAAAAATATAAACTTTTAACGTAACGCTGTGTAATTAAATTTTCAGGGTATAAAATCATTAATAGACGACTTCTACGCGCGAGGTCAAACAATTATCTTCTACAACGTCAAACCATCCATTGCGGAGGTTTTTCGTGGCGTACGCCCGCGTGAGTTCCTGCACTGCTCACACCGAGCTGAGCTAGACCGATTACTGCTCAATATCACACGAGGAATGAAACAACCTTCTTGGTAATTACTTTGATATCAAGATCAACATAACTAAGCCTATGACCAGTTTGAAATTTATGTTTACAACTATTTACGATTAAATAATGAAGTATACAGGGTCTAAGACTGCTCCTGAAAACGAAAACAGTTAATAGTTCTAATGACACCTTTGATGATGGGAAGGAAAAAAAGCCGATTCTGACTATAAAAGTCATATTCTTAAAAAAATTTTCAGCGTTATCTACGCTCCATCATGTTAATATGGCGAAATGAAATGATAGTTTCATAAAAAATACATTACTTTACTAATTAAAAAAACTAGCAATGAAACACAAATTTAAAAACAGGTGATGCTCGGTTCAACGACGCACAATGCGAACATGAAAGTCTTCATTAAACTGTCTTAAAAACGAAAAATATCAAAAATAATAATCTATCAAAGGAACCGCCTCTTTGACGGTGACCCGAGGCCACTGATGTCGGCACTATCATCATTTCCCCAAATCCATAAATGGCCGTCCCCGCCCCACCGCATAAGCCGCTTTTTCTGTGCAAATCGATTTACACAGATTTATCGATCGTGTGTATGAAAAATTGTTGTAGATTGCCTTTGCATAGTTTTATCGTCACGTGTTGATGGCGATCGCTCATTTCGATCTAAATGCCAACAGGAATATAGTGGTTAAGAAGATTAGTAATGTTAGAACTACCTATAAAAAAGAGCTTAATAAAATTTATAAAAAAATGTGTAACGTATAAAACGTGCTTTAAACACATAACCAGGCCCAATATCACAACTGTGTAATCATTTTCCATCCTGGTTGACACGTTTCTTGCGTAAGCGGAAAACTGACTATCGACGTGTGGAAACACAAGAGACGATCGATTCATCTGCACAGTCTAAAATCGTTACGTTATGTCGTTACGTGTATAGCCGCCATTAAGGAGCTTTTTGTTGTGGCGGAATAGACCGCTAGCTGCGTGCGTTTGTTGAAGCGAGCATCAGCTGTTTTCGGTTTCGTTTTTCAATGTTTGTTTTTTTTCAGTAACGTAATGTATTTTTTATGAAAATCTCATTTCATTTAGCCATACTAACATGATGAAGCGTAAATAACGCTAAAAACGTTTTAAAAATATGACTTTTTTATAGTCAGGATCGAATTTTATTCCGTTCCATCATCAAAGGTGTCATTAGTACTATGTCTTGTTTTCATTTTTGGGAGTAGTCTTTTTACATCCTGTAGATTAAATGAATTTAATTTTTCTTGTCAGAAAGCAGTTCCTCAACTCCATTGAAAGGATGTCTGCAAGAAGGAACTTACGAATACTTTTATTTCTAAGTACTTCACAATATTACTAATATTACAAATCCGAATGTAAGCGTGGATGTTTGTATAATGGTATCGCGGTTAATCGAATTGTTTGGATATAGTCGAATGTAAACCGCGGGAAATTACTGTATACAATTATTGATATTCAGTAAATATAAACTCTAAGAATCAGGGTACAAAGAGATTAAGTTTGTGATATAAATTATTATATCAGAACTTTATAATTGTACGATCTTATTAAAAATGATATAATTGCATGCATGATGCAATGTTATAATTTACTCATTAGATTTTTTAACGTTAAAAAATGTGTAACGCATTAAGTTAATCTATACAGTATTATTTGTTGAAATAAAGATACTTAAATTTTGTTTGTGTTTTATTATTAGTTATGGTAACGTCAAGAAGTGGCTTCTATTGAGAGACTACATATCTAGTATAATGAAATTTCAATACGTCCAACTGACATTTTTCGTTTGTATTCACCACCTTTTTGTTAAAACTTCAATGTAAAGTCAAAAAAAATGTAATCCGTAAAATAGATTTTGTTAGATCTCTTAACTTATATTTGCCTGGTACTTCTTTCAAAAAAGAACTAATTCTATCATATAATTAATAAATAATAATAGGTTATTTTAATGCCTCGAAAATCTTATAAAATTTATATATTTACAACAAAGCCAATTAGAAGAAATATAGAAAAAGAAATTTGGCAATGAATGTTACAATTTGGCAGACCTCTTACCAAATTCTGATTGCCTGGTACTTCTTTCAAAAAGCTACTGAATTAGAATTATTTCTTTCACATAATAAACAATAAATAAGTAAGTAAATAAATAATACGTTATTTTATTTAGCCTTGAAAACCTTCCAAAATTAATATTTACGATAAAGCCAATTAAAAGCAAAATAAATTTGGAAATGAATGTTATAATTTGGGAGATCTCTTAGTAACTTCTGATTGCCTGGTACTTCTTTCAAAAAGCGACTGAATTAG
>JAOSYY010000010.1:3385171-3424081 GCA_025727935.1 Hebomoia glaucippe
TAGTAACTTCTGATTGCCTGGTACTTCTTTCAAAAAGCGACTGAATTAGAATTATTTCTTTCACTTAATAAATAAGTGTAAATAATACGTTTTTAGCCTTGAAAACCTTCCAAAATTAATATTTACGACAAAGCCAATTAATTAAAAGAAAAATAAATTTGGCAGATCTCTTAGTAACTTCTGATAGCCTGGTACTTCTTTTAAAAAGTATGGAATAATTTACCAATATATTTTTTTCAAATCATTTGCAATGCTTCTTCGTTTATAAGCTAAATTTCTCGTGTCACCACGGTGTTTGTAATTTTAAACTCCTCCGAAATGGTTTGACCGATTTTCGTGAAATTTTGTGTGCATATCGGTTAGTTTTGCGAATAAGACAACATTACGTCATCAACATTTTATATTCCCCTAATATAAAGAAGGGTGGTTTTGTCATATTTTTTATATACATTAAATGTTAGCGCAACGAGACGTGTTTACGAATCTCAATAGTAGTCGGTACTAAATTAAAGTATGCGCTTCATATCTCAAATTTGTTCAATAAGACTAAATTACTTATGTATAAGTGATAACATATAGGGATATAAATAATACAAACAGTTGGGATAATCAAATTTATTTTACAGTCTCAATACACTCTCGCGCCGCAGCTGAAACGTTCATACAAAACTTTTCATTACTAACTACCGCGAACAAGGCGTATACTTTACAGGTCTAATATTGGGACCTACTGACGATTCACAGGAAATTAATGTTATATTTATCAAGAGGGTACATTTATAATTCTATCATGTTTGATGCCTTTTCCTATTCCTTCTAATCAACCTGTGATTAGTTACGTGAACAATTACTACATTGCTTTAGTTTGGTTACCTGTGATGTAATGAATTGACTATAAAATACCTTAAATCTTAGTACCTTTCAACCTTAGGGAACGACCCCGACTTTCATTCTACACACACTACCTTCAATTTACTGCGAAAAATTTGAAACTAAATCTATACCGATGCATTTAGCACCATAAAACAGAACAATTATTGAGCAGTGATTTTTATAATTATTAAATTTTTCAAAAATATGAGCCACTTTAAAGGATAAAGGAAGACGTGCACCCTTGTAGAGATTAAGTAGACTTCAATGGTCTGGTTATGAGATCTGATAATAACATTTGCACGAAAACCAATCACTAAGAAAGTACTCAGAGACCCAAATCATGTTACGTTTAAACTCTCAAAATTCATATGCTATTGATATATAGTTATTACCTTAAAGGCGAAAGGAATTTTAGAATATTTTTGGCATCCCTACATACTATTACTATATGACACAATAAACATTTGAACTTATACGCGTCCACAAGACTAAAAAATAATAAATTGTATTTAACTAAATAGGATACAAGGAAAGTGTTTATAGACTAACACTAACCGATTTTTAATTAATCTAGTAGCGTGGTGACGAGTATTTGAATGGCGGGAACACACGCGCAGATAAGGATAATAAGCTTAATACTATTAAATTCAAGTCTATTTAGGTATACTAATACATCCAGTGACTTAACACGAAATTTTTAAAATAATTCCAAAATTAGATGTTATTTTAACTAAGTCCTTTAAATAATTCCTTCATATAGATTCATAACTATCACTTTTAAATAAGAACTCAAATCTAGATATAGATAAATCCAGACTGTAATCCATTCATACGTTAGAGACGAATAGAGATAATATAAAGTTTGGCTTGGCGTACACATCCCAGCTTCGATTAATTATATCCATCCTAATTACGATACAAATTACATTTTAATATCTTACTAAACCTAATATTAAATGCGTTTCTGATCTCGTAAACGTGATGTTTGTAAAATGACGAGATTTTTACGTATTTTTATTAATCACGTAGGCAGCGACACTCGTATTTTTCACATAGCTAATGGCCCTAACGGACCAAATACCTTTGTAATTAATAAAAATTCGACCAATACTTTAACATTTCAAATCGTTCAACTACCCTTTTTCTGATCACACTCAAAAAAGTGCAAGATATCAAAAAACATTACAAAAATTCAAATACTTGTAAGTGCTTATAAGAAATCTCAATGCTCTTACATTAACCGTACTTTATAAAATTTTCGACACATTTTATAAACTCATAGTACCTATCTAAATAGGTATACCTTTCATATAATCTTTTAACTAAGAAATAATTTTATTTGATCATATGGAAAACATTAAAAATCCAATAATTTTATTTATCAGTAGAAAGACAAACAATTGCTTATAAGCTTTAAAACGAACTGAACTTACAGGTTCCATAGAATTAACCCATAGAAACATTTTCAACTAAATAAAGAACCTCTGAAAATCATATTTGTGCGGAGAGCCGCGACATACAATACGTAGAGCATACAACGAACTAAATAAAAAATCTCGACCAACAACGGTCATACAAAATCATTCTTGAGCTACGCATCTAACTTTTATCAGACAAACTTAAAATAGAAAGAAAATAAAATTATAATAAAAATTATTTACTATTACAAATGCACTCCTTAGCTTTGGATTGCATTTAATACTAAATGAATTAATAAAATATTTGTCTGATAAAAGCTACACGCTATTAAAGGAATCCGCTAACAGAGTAAAAATACAGAACAGTCGAAATATGGCAGTTACCTTGACTGGAATAATTTCTCCACTCTATAATTCCATTCTCTATACCTAGTACTATCAAGTTACAATATACGCTAAGTCAATGGACAGCTCTGAACGGCAATGTTCCTTGGTTAAAGTTGATTATCTGTTATAGTCTAGAAATGTTATCATAAAATTGTTTATGTAACATATATACAGAATTCATGGTGATAACTACACTGTCCACAGACTACTACGCTTAAGTTAAACAGTGATGGCGTATATAAAGAGTTATCCTACAAAAATACTTTTTTTTTCGATGCGCGTTTACAATGGACCGCATTTGGTCGTACATTCTAGGTTTGCGAGTGCAAGTTACGCTATGAAAAAAATTATTAATTAAAATTACTGGTATACTTTTTTGCACCAACTTCAACTTGAACCAATATCTTTGTTGGCTATCATTTTTCAAACTTTGACAATTAATATTAGCGTTGTGTTGAACTTCGCGCAATAAAGTTGGTTACAGTTTAATTTAAACATTCTTGTAGTCGAACAAGAGCTAAGTTTCAATATAACTATGACATGGAAAAATACTATGAGGGTTAAATCTATAAGATTGTCTGGATGTGTTGTACATACGTTGCATGGAGGAAATCGGACTTAGTACTTCAGTATATCATCGTCCAGCTCTGTGAGCGCTAGTTTACTGTCTATCACTGAAAACCAAACAAAACCTTTTTATGAATTCAATCAGAAATACATTAAACATTGCTTACTTAGACTTTTCAAAAAGCATAATTATATCCACAAAATGTCATAAATAAAATGCAACTTCTTGTGCTAATGGATAATTGTGAAATAAAAGCATAACAACTGTTATTGGCAGAATGAAGTAATATAATACCGAACTAAAATCACGAAGTCTATGCTAAAGAAATATATATAGAGCTATTAAAACTGACTTTGGTCCGGGATAGTAGTATGGTGGGGGTCGCTCGTATTCAGTAGGCCCGTGGTACCGAGGCAATCCTTCCTCCCAGTGTCTGCAAAATACATCAATCATATAAACTTAGTGGCTCGTCTAGGTATTACATACATTACATAACAACGAGGAGAGACTGCTACTCGAAGTATTGAAGCGGATAAGCACCACTTGCGGCTTATGACATCTATCGTGGCCTGTATTGTACTCACTTTGGCGCCATATCATTATATCTGCGCGCGTGGTGTGCGTCGACAGGCGGCGCCAGGGCGAGGCCGGCCCCCTCCGCCTCCCTGCTGCGCCCCTCCCTCGCCTCGCGAACATCGCGCGCCTCGCGTCCCTCTCGAGGCTCACGTCTGCCTCGGCCGGCTCGCTTCTCAGCCTTGTAGGCGCTGCAACACAACCATCGCTACAACGTGCCATCGACCCGCACGACCACTTTCGACTATGTGTAAGCGGATGCAGGACAATTAACTATACATTCTCCAAGAGCGAGTCAAACATGTAAATGATAAGTGAAGAAGAAACAAATTTTTTTCCCGCATATAGTCGAAAAAGAAAAACAGCAACACTGCGAAAATGGTATTGCATAATTTGTTATATTTTAGCGTAAGTTCTTGGCTCTACTTAAACTACGTTTTTAATTAGGTGATCTCGATCATGGAGACAATATTGAGGATTAGAGAGTTACTAGTCTATAGTCGGAAGTCGTCGTTACAATAAAATCAAAACAGAACAGATAACACAACTCAAACCCAAAATTAAACATCTGTATGCTGCTTTGAAAAAAATAGAGAACAATCATAGCGGGGATGCATGCTACAAGACCGCGTCCTACTAAAAAGAGCGAAAAAACAGACCACAGAGAAATTTAGAGAAAATTAGAAGTAAAACAAAAGTTAGCAAACCCAGTAATTTCGAAACAAGTATAAATGAATTGCGCCAACCATTTCACTATTTTATTAATGATAGTGCATGCAAGATAAAACAAAAAACAAGGTAAAATCACGTACAAGTTAGTTACCGAATTGGGCTCGTCTGAACTCCACATCCGAGAGACATTCGGGCTTCTAAAAATCGTCTTTATAGTCTAAGCATTAAAATTTATTATTCTACCACAAAAGATATTGTATAAATTCTTACGATGTATACTTAACTAGATATATGGCCACACACAACATCAAGAGATTACAAGACTTATTTATTAAAAAGACAATCATTACAGTATAAACGACGTGTTGTCTACGCAAAACTATCAATTCACTGCAGTGCAATCACATTGTTATGTAAATGAGATATTTTAAGGGATAATTATAATTTATATATATTTATAATATGCTTGAATTAAAACTACATAATATGTTACCTATATTAGTTATGATATGATACTTAATTTTAATTCAGATAAGTTGAATACGTTTTAAATATTTATATCAAAACACAGTATCAAAATCTACTTTTGTATAAGCTTGTGTTTTGAGTATAAAACAACAATTTCTAAGAAAATAAAAAGTATTTTTATCGTTTTCGATTTCTTTTTAATTCGGGTGTTGCTGAGTGGCTATAGTATTTATAGTAGTTTTGAAACTTGTACAAGCGTTGCAGTTAGTATACAATTTGGATAAATGTTCTGACGAACATTGTAATTTTACAGTATTGTTTATTACACTACTGTCTCCGTGCAACAAATACAATAGTTTAACAGGAAATTTATTTAAAAATACTGACAGTGAAGCTTAAAATATGTATTAATTGTCGTAGTGAAATTAATTTTTTGCCAAAAATGTTGCCATGCCTTTGCAGAATAACATGAAAATTCCATCAAATTGGGCACAAAATTTCAGAACAAAGAAAGGACAAATATATAAAAAGGCCCGAGATTACACTCACAATGTCTCTTTATCGTCTTGGTCTAGACTAGTATATAGAAAATAGAACGTAATTTGGGTAGCCATAGGCTTGTATCGTTGGTTTAACCCTTCCTATAAAAACATTGAAACATTTGCTTGGTATTTGATTTTAAATTCAATGCTTTTGAAGACTGGTTTTGATAACGTTCAAATGAGAGCAAAGATATATCGAGGTTAATATGTTGCTTTATAATAAAAGCGTGTGTCAGCAATTTTAAACAAACGTCCTATGTTTATTATAAAGCAATAAGCGCAGATCTATGGACGTATCTTCACACAAAGCATTATTATGATTATCAGTAAATGTTACAAAATATTTTTACTACTAATAAATTCGCATAAATTTACGAAAATGTTATCTAATTTTGCATAGGTATATAAAGCGAGATATCAATGATATGAAATAATTTTTATATAAGTTAAATACAAAGTGTACGTATATTTTCAATTGGCTTATTATAATATTGATAGTAGCCAATACACAATTAATGAGTAGGTAAGACAACAAATTAGTTAGATTTTTGCAATCTAAATTTGTGGACATCGTGGAAGCTCATTTAATTCCTTACTCCTAAGGTATATTAAATTGCTTGAAAAGAATTCACAAAAACTTATTTATCAAAAATTATAAAAATCTTAAATCTATTTAAATGGAATGAGCTTAAAAGATAGCTTACAGAATCAAATTCATAATAAATTCACAATTGATAAACGTTTATCGAAATATCTAAGAAAATTGTACGTATTACGTTACTACTTATACCTTATAAACAATGAACAACAATAAAACTCAACCACATTAAATACAATCAATAAAATTGGCGAATTATTCAGACTCATGAATGCCCGATTCATTGTCTTCATCTTTAGCATCGAGGCGTGTTTTGAGATCATCAATGAGAGCAGCGGGTGGGGGGAGTAAAGCGCAGACGACCTCTCCTCTTCCACCGACTACGAGTTGAGTGCGCGACTGCGGAGAACCATCACCGGCCTCGCTGTCGACAAGCGGACCGTCGCTGTCGGCAGCCGCACGGTTCCTTCCTCTCCACTCAGCAATCTTCCCCTCGATGTCCAACGTGCTACGCTTCGATCCACTGCGCATCCCGCACCCAAATATCACGTCAAAATTGCGCACAAATTTCCAATATGTAAATCTTGTTACGCAATTGATCATCGGCCATCCATCATATACTATAAGCGATGGCATTTAGATTTTCAATGATTTTGAGTTCCTAACCATCAAATGAAAATAACTTAAAATAACTGAATATAAATAACCAGGTTTCGGATCACCGTGCGGGATTGCTAACATGCTATTTATTTGCTCATTTATATTTTATAACGATGTTATTCCCAATTAATAAATTATAATTATCTAGTTACAGGATTAATTTGGTTAGTATCCTATGTTTTAGAAGGTAGCTACATATCAAACGCAAATTACACACATGCATTAAAAACTAATTGTCAGACATACCAAAAGAAAAAGACACCGAAATGTGCGTTCTAATTCATAAAACATTTACTTTTGCCAAAATAAAGTCATAAATCCCAGAGCACATATTAAAGCGAGCACCATATTAGCTCATGCGCTAAAGGCAGAGGGGCAGAGGTAGTGAAGAGGCTTTTAGTTTTCACGAAAACAATTTTTGCATTGATATTTTTGGCAAATTTTTCCAATTGGATGTCGATTATAGTAAATAGTATGAAATTACTCTTGGCTAAAACTACATGGGCTGTTTGCCAAAATACCAGTATCATTACATAAAAAACATTAAAGTAACTGTAACCCTATAAATTAAGGGTCCAAGTTAGAACAATTCGTCAATTTTACTTAGCATTTATGAATAATTGTAACTAGCGCTATCTACGTTACATTTACGTTTCGTTAATATTTTCGTGAAAACTGAATGCCACAGCTAGTGTCGCTAGTGTAGGGCACTTACTTGGCAAGGGGTACGTTATCGCGGTCCGCGTACGCGTCATACAAATATTCGCTGCAACAAACAGACATGGCTGACTGGGGTCGTCACGCGCTATGCCAACTCATAACTTAAATTAATAAAGCATCTAAGCTGCCGTGACTCTAAGAGTATAAAAATATATTTCCATTCTTATTTAAAATATTATTTTTTTTAAAAACATACAATATTCTTACAATTTTTTGTCCAAAATCAGAATTAGCCTAAACCCAGAATATCTTCAAACTAATCGTCATCTTTTAAGTTTCATAGCGAGTAGACAGAACCGACATACACAGGAAAAGTAAATAAGGACGAAGGAAGGACAAAGATAAAATCATCACAACAATTTTCTACACATAGTTTGACTTTTCAAACTTCAGAAAAATCTTAATAGACTTTGAACAGTTTCACAGGCGTACTTAAAAATATGTCGTCTACAAGAGCTACGTTATTTATTAAACGAGTTACTCTCTAGAATGACTCCATAGATTGATATATGTTTATGTAATGAATCGTAGAAACGTAAAGGAAATTAATAAAATAAAAAAAAAACAAATCCATACCAAGGACTCTGCTACATCATGGGTATTTACAAATGTATCGATGCGCTGAGAATAGTGTCATAACCGCAATTAAACCCGCCAAAATTAATGTATGGATCGCAAGCAATCTAGCGGGTACATGCCCAAACGTCTAGTTACAGGGAGAGTAATTACAACAATTACACGACGTCGAATGGCCCATTGGAACACATGCGACGAACCTACGCTATTCAAATGAATAACACTTAACTTAGCAAGCACTACTCATATTGTGAAATCAAAATATGGTATCTGATTAAAGAAATACAAAAAATAGTCTATCACTAATTATTAAAAATTGGGGATTAATAATACCGTTGATAATGTTGCTTGAAAGGATTTCCAATGAGCCAGTGTTGCTATGGGTCAATGCAAGCCACTGTAGGGTCAAAGAGCGCACAATACGAACTACGACAGTAGTTATTACCCGACAATATTCGCTGCAAACTGATCGAACCAAAAACCAAACAATGATCCGGGAAAATAATAATCACATCACTTTTTTCTGACCGTATTATTAAATAAATTTTTATTTTTTTCCATCTTAATTCAGGAACATTGTTGGGTATTGTACTGTCCCGAGTATGGTACGGAGGTGGTAGTCATGTGCAGTGTTACCCGAGTTGGCGCTGCGTCACCGCCACCAGCCGCGACTACGGCACATCGGCTCGTACTCGCTGCTGACAACACCATTCAACGTCAGATATATTCTCTTTTTAAACAATGTCAATGATCTAATCGTATCAAATCTTCACACGTTCAATAACACGTAAAAATGTCGACTTTTAACATAGGTTCCCGGTAAATAATTCCGAAGATAAAAAAAATCAAAAGTAAAATATTGACGATTTTGAAAAGTTAATTATTAAATGAAATATTAACATTAACGTTTAGTATATGGCGGTGAGTATAATTAAAAACAAAAAATAATAAAAGGCAAAAAGACTAACGGTTCTAAGGATATTAAACCAAAAAGGAAAATTAAAAATAGACATGTATATTTTGATTTTTGCTTTAGTTTATTTTATGTAAATAGTAATAATCCATACTCATTAATCTCACAGCTCTTTAACCACACAATGACATGCTCACATTTTAAGTAGAAAATAAAAAAGCATTCCGACTCTGTTATCCTCAAGAGTCACGATTTGTTAAAACGAGAGAGTGGGATTACCTTTCATAAGGTGCTTGTAACTGCAGTATAATTTATTCTTCATTTTCTCCCCCTCTCTCGAGTATCACAGAGCACAAATATGGCTCAAAGAAAAAAAGAATATAAATAAGGAGTTCCATTCACTACTGGGATGAGGGTGCACAGCAATTAATTTACCATCGACAAACTCATACAAAGGGTTAACATTTCAAGTCAGAACTAATAAAAAAATAATACGAAAACTAAAAACAAACAAAATATAAATGAATTCTTTGCAGCCAATACGAGGTAAGGTGCAAAGTAACCCATAAACGACGATGATGATGGCAGATGAATGATATCAATTCTTAAAATAATAATATGATTAACAAATCATAGCAGCATTGAGGAAATCGTGGTTTTTTTTCAATACAAAATGCGGTTTCCAGGAATCTATTTAAATATTATTTCAACAAATATAACCTGTCGAATTTACAACTGTAAACTTTGAAATTCTGCTATGAATTTTTTTCTCATTTATATTTACTACAAAGTAATTGAAACTGTTTCTAATCTTAATTTAATATTATGAGATAATCACGGGAAACCCTCCTTAAATTGCGATTTTGGGAATGTTAAAATTGGATGTTATAACGAAACACAATGTTATAATGAAAACAGGTTCAATCAATTTAGACATATAAAATAAATAAATTGATTAATGTTTCACTGTAGGTGTGTGTTAAATTGAATAATATTGAGAGAATTTTCTATAATAAACAAAACTTCAGTGAGCATAAAGTTATACTTTTCATATTTCTTACGTAATTTTCACACATTGTGGCCAGTAGTCATACATCTGAATAAAAAAACGCAACACAAAAAAACTATATATCAAACCAATTATTATATATTTCAGCTTTTGAAATTTTCAGTTATTGCTGTTGAGTATTCTGATAGATAAACTGTCTTACATATTGTTATTTTATAAGCCATATTCTATAAATAGTATATATTTCCACGGAGTGTGTGCTTACTACCAGTACCTTGCCGAACCATAATTTGATACCTTTAAAACTTAATGTAAATATATACTAACAAAATAAATCACGTTTACTGCTGTCACGTCTTTTTATTCAAAATTCACACTTAGTTTCGTTTAAACTCACGATTTTGACAATGAACACAATTTCAATATTTTAGATATTTAAGAAAGCAGGTTAAAAATCAATACTGATTGATTTAATAGCTTTATACAGCTTATACTTGACTAAGTTTATTGTTTATATAAATTTTAATAGCTGTGGTGAGTGTATGTGAATGTGTGTACGTGTAAAGCACAGTGTATACGTACGCTTCAACGAGAGGACCGGGGTACGGGTCCGGGTGGCGGTAAAGCCGCGACAGCCGTTGCGCCACCACCAGCAGAGGCACAAACAGCAACACACACCACGACAGCGATATCCAATAACCGTTCTGTAACACCACCCTTCAATAAGCTGAGCATTTCTTAACCTCCTGAACACCACAAGACGCTTTAATCTTACCCCTTTGGATACGAAATCTTGTTTTCTTAAGAGCCCATACTTAAAGTGCTAAGAATAATCTAAGGATTTACTTATATATAAGTATACTACACGTACATTAGTCTATAATTATTTTATATTTGCCGTGTTTAAAATATAAAATGAAAAATTATATGTCTTTAACATTTTAAACCGAGACATTAACACGAATAGGTATGTGAAGTTAAATATTTGTGGCGTACTTTCTAAATGCATACTAACAGCGGGCATGAAGACGGCGCGGCAAACGGAATCTCGGGTCGCGTTGAACGCGTTGGAGAGAGGGCCGCAGCGACCGACCTGCGTGCGCGCCGCAGACACTACTCTCGCCATATATTCCTGGAGCCGTTCACCCACCACTTCGGCAAACTCACGGGTCAACTGTAAAGAAACACGGTTAACATACACATTTGCTGTACGTACAATAGCGAATAATGTTGAAATTCTCGGCCTGTACTAAAAAAAAATATAAATAAGGCAGACATAACAGTCTACAATAGGGTATACTTTAGTTAAAAAATTAAATAAAAATACTGTTTTTTTTCTAAATCTCACGTTTTGTACGAGATCTGGTCCTTGCGTGTTAAGGAACAGTTCAACTTCAGTCGTTTCCCTGATGCGGCTTTGAATGGCTTCATTCAACGATGACTGGTTGAAACGTAGCACGTCGCGTAGCTCCGTCGCAGTTACCTGTAATCATATTCAATTAGATTATAATATAATTTTAACTATTTACAGTGGTATATATAAAAAAATTATATATTACGTTGAGTTGTGCCGTGTTCGCAAGCATGGGTACTATGACGTCCCTTTGTATCTGGTCGAGTTGTTCAGCGGCCTGGAGCAGACTGAGAGTTACGTTAGCGTAGCCCGCGCGGCCACCCAGCGAGTGCGCCGTTGACTTTAGTTGCGAAGACAACGCTTCCAGTGGTAATGATGTGATGTTAGTCTCCAACTATGAATAGAATATTATATAATTTATGAAGCAAGAATTTCGACTTTTGTATAAAAAGAGCTTTTGTGAACGAAGTTAGATTTAATATTTAACAAGGCACAGAAACTTTTAAACTTACATATAGTGTAAAATGTACGAGTATATATAACAAAATACAATGTTGATTAAGATAGTCTATCGAGTTTTTTGTCATATAAATTTATTTCTTAATTTTATTTTGGTTTTTAATTTTTCTGGTCCATACATTTTTTTCTAGATATACACTGAATAAACTTGTATAAACCTCATTTTAAAACGCAATATACTATTATACAAAAATTTAGTTACAGTTAACAGCAGTGACGGTAACATCGGCCGCAAATGAATAACTAGTTATGAATAAGTGTCGTGTGAGTTGGCCTTATAATTTTAATGTAACATAACACATATTCTTTGAAACTCACTGCCTCCAGGATCTTGTCGAAGTTGAAATCAGAGAGACCAGTTTTTGCGAGCTGATCAAGTTTATCCCGCGCAGCAGGTTTCAGTATGCGAAGTGGGCGTCCGCGCGGCGGATAGTCCGTACGCAGAGAAGACACACGGCGACCGAGTTCGTCGTCCACAGACTGTTTCACCGCTTCCAAATCATATAGTCTGTTCATGTGGAATGCCTAGAATTCGAAAATACTTAGTAAATCGTTCCAAGTTTTTAGACATCTGGAAGTAGTGTTAGAGTTACTTCATTTCTTTTCAAATTGAATCCGTTGGTTTTTATTAACTAATATAACTGCTCCCACCTCATAGACAGTCTTGTTGTGATGGCAGGCAACCATAACAGCAGTGATATTGAAGTCGGGGTCACTGCGCTCGTTGAACATGTAGTACTCCAGGTCCACAAACTTCTCAACATCAGCGAATATACGACTATCACGTGGCTCACTACAAATATAGCACACAATATATACTCATTGCTAATCTGAGAACATTTATTATAAATTTTATTTTAATATTTATTTATACTAATTACCTAAGAATCGTGTTAGTAACACAATAAGGACCTTAGGAATTAATAACCGAATCAAGTTCTAATTTTTAATCATGTTAATATTAAGACTTTTACGCATAACACCTATCTGAGGCAGCTAGCTGCCCTAAATATATAATGTAAAACAGCGCTATACTCTAAACTTATATATAAAGCCTATATTATTAACAAATAATTTTACGAGATAGCGCATTACCAAAAAACTTTTTTACTCGGTGTTAATTAATTTGTGTTAAACATTTGATGTTTGGAAAATTTCAAACAAACCGTTAGAGCTCTTTTCAAGACAAGAAATAGAAGTTAAGACATTTATAAGTATCGTTTATTTAATCGTTATAATATAAATTAAAGTGTAAATTATACTCACGTTAGAGGATCACAGACTATTCTCTGCATTGCTATGCCTACTATGAAGTAGACAAGAATCATTATTGCGACGATTCCACCCAGAAACAGTGTTATCGCAATCCCACTGTTAAGAAAATTTGCATTAATAAAAAATCTTGTGTTTAGTGATCAGGTGTCAAAAACAAATTTGTTCCCATAAACATCCTACAGTTCCTGTGTCTATTTTTGGAATCCTACCTCCTCAACGGATATACATTATTTTAAAACGCGTTAGATATCACCTTTTAAACATTACAATTTTTAAATAGATTATTAGTTTAAATAAATTAAAATTATAATAATTTTCGACAGACTAGAATATCGCTCACTCGATAGTAGGCCATACCTCAGTCACCTATTAACAAAAATTAGTGAATGATCTAAAGATGAAAAATGCCTTATTGCACTTTACAATCATATTAACATTAGTTCGTCGCCAATTATTTATAATGTTTATTTACCAGAGTAAACACGAAGATCCGGATCCCTTATTGCAGCAGTCACTGGCGCCATAAACGTCAGGACGTTTCCCACAAACGCCGCAAAGCAATCCACATGACATAACCAGGACTATCTGTTGCCCAAAACCACTTTTTATCAATAAACACATAACCGAGAAAACTTAGTAACATTAACAGCAGGGGTGTATGCAATGTACGCCATCTATTGAAAGAAAGGCTAAGTAATATACAATAAATAAAAGTTTTAATTAAAACAGTTTCACAAACAATAAAAAGGATACGTAATCGCGACTCAAGATAAGAAAGCTACAGTTATCTATAATTATCAAACACTAACAGCATTTTTTTATTCTGATGTATTAAAAACTGATTTCTTTAATCTAGTTTTTGAAAAATAAAAAAGGATTATACAATGATGTCATGGAGTACCTCAACCATTATTAAGCGTTATGTACATAAAAGAAAGTCTTGTTAGTTACACTATTTATTATTCAAGAACTGCTGAACCGATTTGGCAGAAAATTGGTGGGGAGGTAGCTTGGGTGCAGGAGAGGGACATATGATACTTTTTATCCCCGTCTCCCGTGGGACATGACATAATACGTGGAATAACGAAATGCAACTAACAACTAAATAATGTTGTCTTTGGTTGACAATTTGGAAATTAAAAATATTGGCGTTGACTGGTTGAGGTCTTTGTTTCAAGTTTCTATCAGGTGTTTGTTGTACTATCATTTATAATGCCGCGGTAAAAATTGACCTTAAAAATTCCTAAATCTGCTCATTTATTGCCGGTAAGGCGGCACAAAGTTCACCGGGACAGCTAGTTTATAGTAAAGTGTCTCATGCATCGGTTACTGATACTTACAATCAGCAAAATAGCAGCGGTCACCTTCGACACGTAACTGCGATATGGTCCATATTGTTCGTAATAACCGTTTAGCTTCTCAGTCTCCCTCTTCACTGGTCCCAGTTGTCTGCTTAGATCTTCCGCCTTTTGTGTTATCTCATCCGCCACGGTCGCAAGACGACGGCCTGAAAACAATTATGTTTGTAAATAAAGTCGGTATTCTTTTTCAGTTTATGCTACTCAGTACTGTGGTATTTCATTCACTGTGAGAAATTCAACGGCATTTTTACGTTTGGCGACAATTGA
Source organism: Hebomoia glaucippe (assembly GCA_025727935.1). Lineage (NCBI taxonomy): Eukaryota > Metazoa > Arthropoda > Insecta > Lepidoptera > Pieridae > Hebomoia > Hebomoia glaucippe. The sequence continues at coordinate 3,399,925 of JAOSYY010000010.1, forward strand.
CGTCTGTTAAAATTCACTACACTGCATTGCTGTTGAACGACCCAAATGACAAATGCAAACGTGTCTATGCGGTTATTTAATAAAATTGACTCTCTCGTCTAGCATATTTACCTATGTAATTTCTAAAAATTACCATACCCGTAGACATGGTAATTCTTCGAAATTAAATGGATGGAAGGAATAATGAAATTCTATAATGGTCCCGAATTGTTCCTAGATAGGTCTTGATATGCAATATCGCAATTTTCAACGTCAGTTCATGTAATTCCGACAGTAATAAACATATCAATTGCTATTGAATTAAGTTATAATACATAAATGAAGTATTAATGATTTCATATGGCTGACTTATCTTCTACCATAGACGGAGCCTCACACTGCTTACGGTGAAGAAATCATACCAGTGTTAGTGATAGCGTCCCGTACACGCGGAATATGCTGGTCGACAGTTTGTTTAATGCCGCTGAACACCTCGAGGCCAGCTGCCACCTCTTCTTTGATGTTACTCTCCAGCAGCTCGCTCACGTTCGATAATAGACTCGAAACGTCCGGTATCTAACCACAATAAAATGAATTACAAATTAATGACATATGGGTGAAACCTATGTTTTTCAAAAATGCGGTCACGGGGTAAAAACGTGGTATCAGATATTTGAAATTTTTATTTATATAAAAGATGTTATATATTTAATTCAGGTTAATCCTCATACGAAATTTATTTCTTTTATTTTTAAACTTTGTAATGAGACCCTTATTTAAAATAAATATTTTGTGACCACAAATAAGAAGTATAGGTTCTTATGAAATAGACCTCAATGAATAGATAAGTTTAAGGTTTTGTTCTTCATTAATAAATTGAATACGTGCAAAATCAGCATGGTCGCTTGTTAAAATACAATCACTCACCGTGGGGAAATATTTATCGAGCATCTATTCCGTTGAATGCATGGAATGGAAATGAGTATTTGTTTAAAACATTTTTTTTGCTATGTATGAAGATTCACTCTTACAACTAACTAACTAATAAAGAGAAGATAATAGTGAATTCAAGTTTGTGTTCTGCTTTCCGACCATAATCGCGGGACCGATTTTGATGAATTACATATAGAGATATATGATATACTACAGATAATGCTTACTTTTTTATGAAAATGTAAATTGAAGGATATGGGGAGATAAATTGTATATGAAATTTCTTTTAACTTATAATCCTGAATGTAAAGTTAATGACGCCGTGGGACATCCTTAGTGTATCTGTAACTTATTACTACACTATATTAAATGGCTTTAACCGCATTGACCATTCCAATTTGGTGAATCATACATAGCCTGAATTGTCACATGTATTACATGAAAATATATCAAAAACCCTTTATATTGGGTTTTTAGAGAAACGAATATATTTTAACATTACGCAATGACTTATAGGAAACATATAAAACAAATAATTGACACAAAATTACCATATTATAGTGTATCTCTGTGCCCAATTGTCCAAGTTTGTACTTCTCCTTTAACTTAACACATTCCTTCTCTTTGCAATCGACAAGCGTCTGTTGTAACAAACTTTTGACTCGCCGTAATCCTAACGAAATCAAGAAATTTATTTCTCTAACACAATATTAGAAAAGGACACAAGTATATAATAAGGATTTTAACTTAACGGTAGGCAGTCACTATGAAATTATTTCTATATATGTTCAATAATTTAAGAAATATACATAAAGTATGAGCATAAATAAACTTTAATTTGAAAACAATAATTATAAATAATAAAATGAAAACAAAAAAGGTTCGTTAGCTAAAGCAAATATCATAAATGATGTTTTACGACAAGCCTTTAGCTCACCAATATCGAGGTTTTCAGCTCCTGTTCGCAGCTCTGCAGTGGCTTTTTGTACCGTTCGCAGATCGTCGGGCACTCTGTCTAACTGCTGTACCATACCGTTTAACTTCTGCACAGACGTAGCACTTGTGAAGTCGTCCAATACGCGAAGAACCGTTTGACCGCTACCTGTGTCATAAAATAAACTTATTATTTGTATAAACAATAGACTTTGAACGCAGTATCTCATACTACAATACAAGTCAAGTAAATAAGGTCCATTATAATTCTATGCATCTGATATAAAATAAGTTAAGGAGGCCTTTTAAAATATCGAAGAAGGTACACAAACTACTTGCCTACCTAAATAAATTTTAAGCGCGTTTATACTAAAAAACCTTTAATATTCTTACTATTCAACATCTCATTAAGTTCAAACTCTAACTCCTTGTAGTTGGTGACAAGGAGATGCCTCGAATGTGCCTGAGTAGCGTTCAAAAACTCCTGCGTATCCCGCGTGCTCGCGTGCACGGTCTTCATTATGTTCCCAGCACCGGTATCGAATTGGGAGTCTGTAGCAAACGCGCTGACCACACCGAATCTGTTCGATATTTAAACGTTAACAAAGCAATATATCGCTGCTTTTCGAACTAAAAAACAGCAACAAGTGACTTCACTATCAGATTAGTCATGTACTGATAACAAGCTTAAATTCAGTTTTAATAAAGGTTTAAACTCACAAGAATAACGTAAGGATCGCAATGAGAACAATCGCTAATATTCCTTTGAGGCAGGCATCGTATTTACGGTCGAAAGGTCTCCTCCGCCGACCAGACTTGCACCATTGGCAACAGCACCAAAATAACCTGCAAGAAGACGAACATTTACTTTTTATTAAAACATCCTCCTCTTACAAAATAACGTTCTACCAGTTGGACAAGTCATATAAAGCTACTGGATAGGATATTTTGGAAATAATTGGAGAGGGCTCTATACGCAGCAGTTGCAAATTGGATTTAATTTTAATAACATTTTATAGCATAAGGCTGCATATATCTACTATTGACTGATGATCAAGTGGCTATGGTTACCTGTGTTATATATATTCGTAAAGTAAATAGAAATCGAGTACCATATAATAGCCCTATATTTGATCCTGAATATTACTAGGACTTTCCTTGAGGATAAAGACTAATCAATGTTTATCCTCAAGGAAAGCTTTATAAGCGCTGTTTTCCAAGTATGCTATAGTATTAAAGTCATCATATTAAATCCGTTTATAGTACAAATATAATATAATATGTGATAAAACAGGGAAGCCCATAGTCGAATGCGTATATGTAAAATAACTTTTCTGATGTGTAAATGAATTGAAATTAACTTTTAACCGGTTATATTGTAGACTAGAAACATTCCACGGTTCAACCGCGTTGAGTTTATATATATTGATAATTTGGGTAAAATAAAAAACTTAGGTGCTCCTTAAAAATACAGCTATCCACCAATGGAAGTCTCAATCTGTCAAAACAGACACAAAAAGGAACATGTTATACATTGTGTTTCTATTATACAACAAATTACTGACTCTGTCTGATTCTTCACTCATATTTTCAAATATTTTTACAAACTCAAATTTTAGGTGTTTATAAAATCGCCATTTTAATAATAAGTACATAGAATTAATATGAAGTCGTGAGGGCAACTATATATTATGGTAATTTAAAGCTAAAGAGAAACTTACCCAGTTAGAGGAAGTACAGCAATAAGCAAGACAACGACGATAATCACGGCAAGTGGTCCCGCGTAGTGAGCTACCAGAGGCTTCCATAGTACTTTGTGCTGTGGTTCTATTTCTATATATCCGTCCGACACCGATATTATTCCTGAAATGTTAATATTATTATGTTTATCGTCAATTCTAACAAATTTTTGAATTCTAAAAGCTATGTCTAATTATGGTAAAAATTAAAAAGAACCCTATTAAAGATGTCTGAATAACTAGGTATCCATAAAAGACATAATTTTCTGAAATTTTATTATTACATGGAACAGATTGCTTATTTAAATTGTATTCAGATATTAAAAAGACAAAATATTATAAAATAAGGTTTTTTCAACATAAATATTCCAATAATTAATTTATGTTAGCTGCATCTTTAGCAGGAAAAAGCTTTTCCTTCGTCAGATACTATACAATACTAAAAGGTTACCATCGCATAGAACATACTTATTTTGTTTATTAAACAAGCAAAAAATCCATTCAACAGTTTTACGAAACAAAATTTAATAGTAATCATTCGTGTTGAACTAGTTACTAAACATAGCAAAGAAATATAGTTTTTATTATTATAAACATAAAGGCGGAGACAGCAAATGTGTTGATATGTGGGGCAGTGACAAGCCATTTACGCTAATTTATAGCCCCAGTGAATTGAGTTTATCTTCGCAGTTGATGCTCAAGTCACACGTCTTCAATGATGTATAGTGTTATGATGTTCATAGCGTCTGTCGATTCTGTGTACTGGTTTTCCGAAAGACATCAAAATATACGATTCGCCATAAAACGTCTCAACATTCCATGTAGAAAACAAGTTTAATAAATGTGTAGGAATATATGCTTAAATTTGGACAATCTTCATGCGGCTCGTTGGTCTAGGGGTATGATTTTCGCTTAGGGTGCGAGAGGTCCCGGGTTCAAATCCCGGACGAGCCCGCGCTGACCTTTTTTTAATTTATTCATTCTAAATTTTACACATGTAGTAAATATATATATTTACTGAGTATAGGGTGGTCCTACTATTGTTTTAAAATTACATTATTCTCATCAGCGTTCTAAAAACTACAATTATAAACGATATTTCCATGTACATATTTTTTGTTGACATATACCGCACGATGTCAACGTTCGTAATGTACTTGATAATGGCCATTGTATCTTTAAAAGTGATATTATCATTTGCTCAGAGCTCGCGTCAGCAAACCTTGGCCGTGCCGCATTGTTGGGCATACGTTTCTACCAAGCAAATGCCCAACATTGTTATGTTACCCTAGTGTGTATCACTCATGAAATTCGGTTAATTAGTTAGATAACCTCACATCATTTTTGTCATGTGAGAACGGATTAATTTATACTGAGAATATGTCTCTTTTATAAAATCCTCCATTTAATTGTATCTTATTTTTCTTTTGTTTTATAAGATATCAAATGCTTATTACGTAATAGTTATTACATCGTTATTGTATCGTTATACCAATATTGTATTTGTACCGATTTTCTCTTCCGAGTTACTAAATATTTTACTCGTACGTATTTGGAAATTGGTTTCTTTATTGGGAAGATAATTCAGACCATAATACATTTATTATTGGGTAATTATTATATTATCAAATAAAGTAAAACCATTAACACGATCTGAAAATAAAACCTGTTTCAAGTTCTACAATTTATCTCTTCTTTTATATAATAAAAATATATTGATGACAAAGAGATTGAATTATCAAAGCAATTATCATGGAGACTAAATAAAAGACACATATAGCGTATTCGTCAATTGCAATAACCATTAATGGAAAGTACAATACATTTGGTTTATCGTTTGCGGCTTCCAATCGTTGAATCGTGTGCAATCACATCGTCCTTGATATGGTCATGGTTTAGGTTTAAATAATTTAAATATTCAATTTTTATTTCCTTTTATTCGTTTTTCATTGTGGCCAAGGTTTTTATGAATTACACGAGCCTTACCAAAACCATTATATTTAATGGGTAATTTAGAAAGAACGTGGAAATGAATAAAACATTATTATTGAAATTTAAAAATATGCAATCATACATTTCGTATCGGAAATAATAAAAAATATTGTGATTGATATAGAACCATTTGAAAACCGCGAAACGTATTCGAATATTTAATCACGCCAGCAAATCGTCAGGCAAATCGATTAATATTAGTTATCATCCATGAAATCAGAACAAGGAGAGGCCAACTACTGAGAACATATATTTGCAAATAATCTATAAATGAGCTTTCGAAGAAATCTTTAGTATGAGTACATTGTGTGATATTTGAAAACTAAGCTAATATAAAAGCTTATTCTTGTTATTCATATTAAGTATACATTTCTCTTGTATAAAATATATGTTTTTTCGAACATGGAGAAATATCGTTTTTGACGATATGATTTCATTAGGTACAAATTAATTTTATATGACGGCGGTAAACTCGGGAAAAGTAGATTAAAAGTTTCTACCAATATACGAAGGCATAATTATAAAGATTTATCTGCGCCCGTCGTCTTTTTAAGAAGGACTTTTGTATAACGTCCTTAATCTTCGAGGTCAACAGACCCTTGTCCCTTAAAAATAGCGGCATATAAATTAGAAACGCAAAATGAAAGTCCTCAACAAAAGGACTCGGCAGTTGAGAACCATATATATATTAACATTCAATAACAAAACTATTAATTGTAATTTAAAGTATTAAATTCCGACGTTCACCAACGACACATATGCATTACAATAACTTGTATTAAACAAAGTGATAACTATGCGATATTTAAAAACATGAATCCATGTCTATATTTTGTATCAGAATACCAGAAAAATGTAAAAGAATTTCCCGTACCGGGAATCGAACCCGAGCCTCCTGGGTGAAAGCCAGGTATCCTAGCCACTAGACCATACGGGAGATAAGACAAGCTCTGAATTTTCTCAACCGATTCTGTAGTGTATCAAAAAATAGAAACAAAAATTACTTCATATCGATTCTCGTATTTGGTGATAGTTCGCGCAGATGCAGCCTGTTGCTATATGCGTCGCGCAGTTTCGGAAGCACCGAGGGGGCAAAGTGGGCGTGTGAAGGGGGGTGAAGAGGTTGTGGGGGCGAAAGGGGGGGATCAGCAGCCCTTTGTGAGCGGTGCAGCCGATCGATAGCTTGCGTCCTGTCTGAGCTAGGATACTATGTAGCTAGCTACTATCTACATATAGAACACTTTATTGAAGTTCCATTTCATTTTTTGGTAATGAAAATTTGCGTGATCGTCCAATGAACTTTATTTAAAGCATTGTCTTTCGGAAAAACATAATAATATTTACCAATATGTAGAGTTATATACAAGTTTTAATTTTCAGTAATAAATAATCTTAAATTATGTTATACATTTTTCTGTGATGAGAGTACAATTCTTAAAAAGGAACCAAAGGACCTATACATATACAACGCACAATACTTTGGTGTCTCAAGAGGCCATAATGTAAATAAGCACAAACTCAACTCTCGTAATAACGCAATAATGAATTGAATGAATTATATTGCATATTTCAGTGTCCATGCAATAACAATGATTTGCATGCATTGAAGCGTAAATAATCGTAAAACTTTTGAACCACGAATTTGAGGTCTTCGTATAAGTAAAGTACCTATTTTTATTGAGAAACACTTCACGAATACAATTTTTTTTACTAAGTACTTGTATTTGCATTTGATTTCAAGTAACCTGACTGAAAATTAAGATGACAAATTGGTGCAAGTAATAAACTTATAGATGACGATGTCAGGAACTGGGCTGAATGAAAATATTAGTTTTCTACGCTCTGTCTATACATATTATATAAAGTCTATAATACGTATATCACTGAGCCATAGAAACGATTTGTTATTTGCTTACGCATGGTTAATTACGTCCTCAGCAGTGAAAGGCGGCAACGGCCCACAATTCAGTGGCCAGGTGAAGGACAACGAGTTACTTTAGATATTTATAAAATTCGTCACCGACGTTTATACATATTTTAAAGCAAGGAATTCCACACTCAAGAATACCTAGGTATTTAAAACATTACTTTAACTATAGATCGGGACAGTAAATTAATTCATAAAATTATTTATTTTAATGATAGTAATAACTAATGTAAATACTTCTTTGAATTGTTATATTGAAGGTTTCTACTACTCCATATACAACTGTAGATATACCAAATCTCGCATTATTTCATCTTCGCCATACTCTTAATAAGGAGTAAACAGATCACTTTTTAGTTATTAATTTCATCTCCAATTTTGTCTGCATCTCGATATTCTTCGTTTTAATATATACTGTTTTTAACTATCTATCTCGAAAAATATCCTCAGAATATCTTTTAGCTAGAAAAGTCAAGTATTTATATATTTATGTCGTTATTAATTAGAGATTGTAGTAATTGATTATTACATGAGGATTAAAAATATAATAGTGAACCATGAATCTTTCTATATTTATTAAGAGTTTATCAAAATAAGTAATATTAAACTAAATTAAGCATACTTTATCTGCTGTTCCGTCTGCATCGTACTTGTGGTGTTGCTTATTGTGTTGTCATGGGCAAAAATAAGAACTAAATAAAAATTCGAATATTAGAACATTAGAACAGAACGGCTATGACACCAATTGTCACACAGGGAGTATATATATAGGCCCGAGATTACGTCTGAACATTATTATACTATATATTTTATACAAGTCAAGAGTACCCCAGTGAAAATGTAAGATGAAATGAACACTCTAATATCACAGACTGAAGTTAATTACTGTTAGTGTATCTTCTATATTAGTAACCCCGACGTGATCTACATACTGTTTTCTTTAAAACCAGGTGGATAATACGTTTTCTTTGACCAAGCGAAAGATGTTCATAAACTGGTACTCGCAGAAATTCAATATACTACAGGATCTAAAGGAAGGTGTCAATAATTATTTTGATAATGTTATTCATTTTCAGTTTGTCAGCAACTCAACAAAGCTCACTTAGGGTAATGAACACCACTTCACTGGTATTTGACTAGATATACAAGGGCTTTTCACTTTCGTTTTCATTCTTTTGACTTTGACACGGTGCTTTTCATAAAATATTTCAAAAGTGATATCATGCTATTCAAACGAAAATCATGACCTATATAACCAATCATTAAATTCACTTTATTTTGATTCTGACCTTATTTTTTTTAATACATAATCTAATTCAAAATTATAATTTATATATTAATAACTAAAACATTTGGATCTCTTTTTGCAGTTTGTTTATATGGAGATTAAGTCCAGAAAGCTAAAATACGGAATAAATGGGACAAATTACTGTTTTATATAAGATAGTAATTAAGTTAATTAATTACATTTAAAATTCTAATAGAAATTTTCATTGGTTCAAATAAATTATTGCTCTACATCGCCTATAGCTTTTATTGTAGCTTTGACGTAAATCAACGGTAAATAGCGGCCTACATCTGTTAATCTATGTTCTAATGGACGTAAAGACATTTGTTTAACATTTTATTCGACCATTCCCGTTCAAGGTGTAGACTACTCGTTAAAAATTTGATCACAAACTTGACAGCTTATTCAATGTGATGACTTTTTATTATACGTAAACAAACCACCAACGAATGCAAGGTTAGTTGATAAATAGACGAAATATTAGGTATTCAATGAAAATATTATTTTTACTGGATATATGTTTTATATAAACAATTAGCATCTCAAATATGACTTCCATTAATAGCTCAGTTAATAATTAATTAGATAAATGTGTTAATCACAATCAGAACAATCAATTGTATGACAAGTATTTTAATAAAACAGCTTGAGTTTGAGTTACCATGTCCTCTACACTTGGCAAGGAACGTATGAACTGTATGTACTGATTTTAATTTCATAACAATATGTTAATCTTGCTTTGATATCACTAGGTATTACTGTTATGCCTTAAATCGATTAAGTAATAATTCAATTCTGAACTCATGTAACATTTCAAATTGCTAATAAACTACAATAGTTTACTCAAAGCATTCCCACATAGTATCTAAGTAGAGTATATCGCGTTGAAAATTGTTAAAAGCTTTTATTTCACGAACATACGAGTAGAATAAGAAAGTTGGCCTAGTCTAACCGTCCACGACACAGATCTGAAAACTGGAATGGTGCAATCCAGGTTAACTATTTAACAATACTCGGAAGGATTAAGGGTAAGTGGTGAAGTGAAGCCCGTTATGGAGAAAGAATTAGATTTTCATAACAATAACAAGAGGAAAAGGAAGCCTACTAAAAATGGTACAGTCTAAGCAAAGTCAATACATACATTAATAGGAAAAACGGAAAGGTTTTCAAGCATTGGTGATTGATGACGTGTTACAAATTACTTTAATAGATCTTTTCAATAATCAAAGTTAAAAATAACTTTATAAATTAATGATATGTTTATAATTTAAACGCACTAAAAGGTCAGTCTTTAGTTCATAAGTACATTATCATATCGGCACAAAAATATTCGTTATGTTAGAGTTATCAAACAAGCAGTTTTTTTTAATAACGACTATTAGAAATTGGGAAAAATTACTTTCAAAACAGATAAATGTATCTTTAACATTTGTTGTTACCTACAAGTGAAGCTAATGACAGTTTATTAATACTTTTTATACAAAGGTATTTCATGTATTAATCGTGAAAAGATCGCATTACATTGATTACAGTTTTCTTATTTAGTAGAGAGCAGGCGAAATGGGCCTCAGTCATGAAAGGAAAAGCGAATAATCTGCACAAAATATAATGAAAATGAAAGCATATTTTTAACAGTTATAAAAACTTAACTACCGAGTAAAAACTTTATCCTCATTCTATTTTTAGGTAAATAAATAATATTTTATGCCTAGACGAAACGTAGTTACGCTATGATTGATGTAAAGGTTACAGAGGACGGGAAAATCAAAATTTAATTTATTAATTTATAAAACAAAACCATGTAAAACGATATGATGGACACATTTCCAGAATTCTTAGCAACCTGTTTCAAGAGGCAACTCAGCGGGCTATAGCTTTTCCACCTGCATTAGCATGTTACAAAGAAAATATCTAAGAAGTTTATTTCTAAGCTTTAGCATCATTTAAATAATGTATAATTTTATAATTGGTCTCAGGGATTAGGGATTAGATATTCCATTCGTATTGAGTTACCAAAGCTAAGGTCCAGTACCACCTGTCACAGAATCAAAACTTTCCAATCACACATTGCGGTCAATCAGGTGTTGTATAGTTTGACTTTCTCTCACTAACAGTAAGGGCAACAACGTTCGTGGATTCATATAATATATATTGTATACATAAACTATGACACATAACGCAAGAAGTCATCATGGCATTTTGAGATTATAAAGTGAATTTAATTACAGTACTTTTCTGTTGTTAACACCCTATTCTGACTCTCTAATAAATGTATATTTTTCCATATTTTGTTTTGTTTGTTCGCAATAAACACTAATGAGCAAAACAGGTACCATAGACGTGACTTCTCAGTACATTGTTTTAATTAAGAGACACTACAAGTTTCCTCGAGAACTAGATTTTCTAGTGGTTGTTATACTATTACTCTCCAGAAAAATTGTTTATAGTGATATTTTGTGTTCAGTTGACATACTTATGTATATATATCACTAACTCCATTGCATTCTTCTGTTGTGTAAGAAATATTAGTGACAAAAAACGAGTCGTTTAACATTATAAACATTTCAGATCGTAATTTTGTCATTCCTATTTTAGTTTAGGAGACTAGACAAAGTAAAGTGAAAGACGATTTATTTTAGTTTTCGACGTGATTACCGATAAGGGAGCAGTAACTTAAGTGCCTAATGAACTTTACAAAACTATCTCACAAAAGAATCGGTATGGTATCGCTTCAAGGTTATGGAGAACACAATAATTATTTTTGTTTCACTGATAAGTTTCTCCTATTCAGACTATTTTTCCTAAAAGTTAACATGCCCATTATCTTCAATTAATGGCTATTCTATCTTCATACAGACTTAGTAAACTGTAAACATTTAAAACTCTTTACCTATTGTCTTCATCCGAAAATAAACAAATATTTAGAACAGATCAAAGTGACCAAATGTTCGCATCTGGCTCATTGGGTCTCAAAACTTACGACATGCATCGGTTATGACTATCTTGTGAGTCATGCTGATATTTAGTAGACACACGTGAAATGCTCGACTCTTAAATAACGAGTAAACACACATGGGCGTATTTACTTTGGATGTTATCAGGATTTACTTTTTTTGGGTTAACAGTTCGGGTAACGATGTCCTGTGAATAGCAGCGAAAAGTGCCTTACACAAGGCAATGTCCGACTTGAAAGGAAAGATAAAACATCTTTATACAGGTAAATATACTTTGGTACACAAACATCTGAAAAATGGTTTAAATGGGCTTACTTTTCCTAAATCGATTCTTTAATCAATCCGCATATCCTTTATAAACTTCAAAAATATTTGTCTTTAAAAAAAATGTTTGAACCGAACCGATATTTTAAATTGGCCATCCTTCTGAGTAACCGATTGAATACATAAAGGCATCATGATGACTCATAAGGCAGCAAAACAAGATTTTGTTGTACAAGGAATAAGTAATAAAAGTTGAATGTATAAGCATTAGTGACTTCATAAATAAAAATCCTGAGCAATTTTTGTGATAACTATATTTCATAACGTAGTTATTAACTCCGTAATAATGATTTTACCCCAAAAATAATGACTAAGTAATAATATGTGTAAGTATAATATTCTTATGACGATTCACTTTAATATCTTTTAATGTCAGCCTATGTTCAATCTTGAATTTGGGGCCGTAGTATGACATCACTTGTCACACACATACCCCATGGCTTTTTATTATCTAAGACACGTAGACCATATGCGACAAAAATTATCGTAGCCGTTGCATTTCATTTCTATAACCCATGCAATCACCAAAACGTTACCGTTAAGTAACCGACGTTAACCTTAGTTCAAAAATTCTACGAGCTGCCGAAACATTTTTATGCAATGTAGCGAATTTGGCGTTGACCCATTTAATTTGCCGAGTAGAACAAGAAAATGTATTTAAATGAGTTTCATCTAAATCGTTGTGCCGTTTTAGCGATATTAGAGATTTAATTGTATATTTATTTACATACATATACAAGTAGATGTCCTTATCCTATGTGACCCTATTCGAATGGCCCCATCGGTGGTCTGGTGCGTTCATCACCAGTACTAATACAGACGTTAAATACAATTGACACGTTTGCTGGTGCGTTAACCGTTGTCTCGTTTGCTACTCCGCTATTAGCCTCAATACTCGGTCATCTAGAAACAACTGTACATCTCTATACACATGTGGCATTAAAGCTTCCGATAATTTATAGTAACTGTTTCAATTAATAGCTTAGAGCGTTTTGAATTCTTTGATGCACTGAAGAAGCCGTTGAAGGAATTAAGCGGCAATCCATTAACTTAGTTAGTTTAAAATGAGGAAAGTCGACTAGTACAACCTCATGTTTTTGCTGTTTAAACGTTATTTTGCTGATTAACATTTAACGAAAACCTTTATCCTTTCCTATAAAAATATCAATCAAAAACAGCTTTTTATAAACTTTGCTCTATATTTTAAATGCTCTCATGAGGATTAGAAAGGATTATGAAAACAGAATCTATTTTAAGTAAAACTCTTAGTTATTTATTTTGATGGTAAGTTGTTCATCCTATGTAGGTATACTCGTATAACAAAAGAAAAGTTGATTAGTATACCAATACATGGAGCGTTTATTTTGAAAGTGATTTAAGTTACTTCGGCACATAACACATCGGCTGTTGTCAATATCGTCATTGTCATTGCCGAACTAAATAGTTCACCTATGACATAACGATACAGAAAGTTAATATGACTTATAATGTATCTGTAAGTTGACACGTCAGCGAATGATAATATTACAGACATACAAGTCCTCTAATCAAGTGCCTACTTTGCTGAGTACTAGGAAATTGTTGGAACTCATAATCGTCATCAATGATATTATATTAAGTGGAGACAATTTATAACTATATTAAGAATAATTTTAATATATGTATATTGATATTTTAGATACATGAAATGAATCTGATAGTGTACTTGTGACACATCCCGTAATAAGGAATGAGGCATATATATAATATATATATTTTTAACCTTAACAGTCAAGAAATGTTTTTTTTTTAATTTATATGATCTATCCACTCGATACAATTTTTAAAATATAATTTCCCCTCAGTTCCGACTCCAGGCCCTTTGGTGCTAAGTGCAATGTAGCCACTACTGGGCCATAGAGACGGTTGAATATGGAGAAGAGACATTGTTTAAAGTATAAGTCGAACATATGTAACTATAAAAAGGGAAATACATGCGATAAGGCTGAAAGATAGCTGGTGTTATATATGATGTGAATAGATAACATTTGATATCAATTTTTAAATTAACTACCACAAAAATTAAACTAATACGTAAAACTTATAATTGATAAAGATTATGAACAAAAACGAAAAAAAAGCGATGTAATATCATACATTTATACATACTGAATTCTTCTACTTTAAATGTAAAGATTTTTTTCAAATGATAATTATATTTAAAAAATTATTATTGTTCTTTAATTATAGTTAACGATAACATCAACTTGTACTTTAAGAATACTAAATTTCTATGTGGCTTTTCAAACATAATAGTAAACAGGTAGCTAAAACCAAAAAAAGTACTTTTAAAAATAGTTTTTATTATATAACCTTAGTATACCTATACTAAATATTCGATTTTTAAAATCTACAGTCGAGTCCAATACAAATTTGTTTAACAGGTTTGTATGAAACCATGTTACAGCTGTTCGAAAATTGAATACGAAATCAATCGGACGTAGGAACTAAAACAGTTAGCCTGTCAAACCTGTGTTGAATCATGTGTGGCGTATGTAACACGTTTTCCTGCAGCCAATACACTCCCCCTAGCAATTTATTTTGCACTACTGAGTTTGGCATGTTCTACATGTAGCGTTAACACAAAATAAATATCAATTTCACCTAGGAATATTCTCTAATCTTACTTGATTCGTCACTCTTAAGACATTATCAATTATTCAATGATCAACTTATTTGTTTTTATTTTCGAGCGTTTAGAAGTTACACTGCAGTTGTAATGCGCAATAGACACTTGTGCGACTATACAGTATAAGAAATATTTCAAACTTCAATACGGTCAACCTTTCTTCGAGACTATATATAAAAAAAATACAGCTCACAGTTAAACTTTGTAAACGCGAATTTCAGCTTTAAAAAGACATAGTGAATGTAGAAGTTACCTTAGTAGATTTAATATACCAAAGACAAATAAAATTCCTGGTAACAAAATATAAATCAGGCAATACTGAAAAATACCGCTAACATTGCTGACTGTACATCAGTTAGGTGCAATTGATTCGACCTCCGCGCTCCCTCGACGTACGCAAATAAACGTCCGTCACGTTCTCATTGAGGCATCTCATCATTTCCATGATACGCTCGAATGCAAATCTTGCTACAAAAAAAACCAACAAAAAGTATAACATAACTTGTTTTAGATAAAATGTCTTTCCTTATGAGTGATAATTTCCGATTGACAAAACCTTGATACGTTTATCTTATCTATAATATAATAAAAATGTAACTGGTCCATGTCAGTATATTGAAAATATTTGGTTAACATAATAAAGTTAAGTCAACGTAACAAAGTTCTAAACGGACTGTTATTGCGTTTAAATATATTTTCTTTTATTTTTTTATTCATATAATAAATCAGTAAAAGAAATCATATACTCAACTAACTTACATGATTGACAACTAGAAGAGGATGAAAAATTGACATGAACGCGAGAGATGACACTGACAGAAGCTAGCCCAAGAATAAAATGAAAGTTACGAATAAAATTGTCCCCTCAAATATCTCAGACTCAACAAATATTATAGATTCGTATGCAGCGTTTATCAATTGACCTCATACCCTTATTCAAAATAATATTTTGTTATAATAATAATACTTCAGTGATAGTAATTCGACTGTCGTTTAATAGTCAGGGAATTTATTACATGACACATTTTAACGTTCTGCACTTTTCCACGCGTGAGCTTTGACAATGGTAAATCTCATACACCTTAGCACACACAACACTAAATAAAGGGATGCAAGGTTTTTGCTTCATGAATGAATGTATAAATTTTATGCTAATTGAAATCGAAAAAACATTCGGACCTAGGTAACAGACTCAGTATTTTATATCGCTCCAAGTGCTTATATGATATGTAAAAAATATCTAATTACGAGTTGGAAAAACGGGCACAACATTAAAAGCTTCTCAGGAACCGTGATCAGGTCGAGCCAGGTCGAGAGATCCGCAATGCAGGTGCGACCCAGATGCCAGGGCCGTATCATCAACCCATCCAGCCCGACTAGAAGAATTTTGGCATCGTTCCCAGGGTTCCGATACATAACCGGAGGAACATCTACATTTAAACTTACTAACCAATACATGAAATTATTTATTGATATTAAAACTATTACTAAAATTTGTAAATGCTTAATTAATATAATCGAAGCAATGAATAATAAATAAAACCATTAACTAGTTGCCTTGACCCTTTTCCATATGTTTGCATGCTTCCAAACAATGTTAACATTGTATTAAAGTATAACAAAACACTTTATAAATACCAGATTTAAAATGTAATGGTATGAAAATATCAATTTTATTTACCTATAAACATTCGAAAGTACGACGACGTCAGTTTGAAAAACACTTTCCACTATGATTCTCCTGAAAAAGTACTAGGCTAGCATAAAGCAATAGCAGTTATTGTTGTCAGTACGGGTGTTAGCGGTGAAGAGTACGCGGGAGGGCGGGCAAAGAGGCGGCCTTCGTGACGTATTGTCGCATCTGTGTTTAACAACAACTACACACAGTGATATCTTATCTATGACGACGCCTGATTGTCACTGTTAACGAACTACCACCTGCTTATGCACTCCGCTTGTAAATTAAGAAAATACGATGAAAATCCATTTTCCTGTGGCTAATATTATTATTATATATTTGAAATAAGCACATATTATTTCTTGTTTTAACACAAAATTAATTAATTTCTATATAAATCAAGCCCGCACTATCTCTTTGCCCTGGCTATATCCACGTATTATAAGTGCTCTCACTCAAACAACTGGTGCGGGTTTCCCGCCTAAAACTAAAAATTGTTCTTATTTTAAACATGCTATTATTTACCAGCTCTTGCCTCGTACTCCTTTGTTTTGTATAGAACAATAAAAAACATATTCTTGTTTAAAATATATGTATGAAGATAAAGATCATTATCCTTTTATTGGTTCACGATATTCTAGGAAAGGAAGGGTTGAGGTGATAACACAAGGGCAGCGACCCCTCTCAATCGCATTAATGTCATAACTTCCGCTATATTATAACCTGATTATACACGCACATGATTTTAGTAATTTCTCATAATAGAGGTAAGCATTATAACATATCTTTATGAGATAACTTAAGAATTAATATAAATGCCGCCGGTTTCGTCTTGGTACAAGTGGACGTAAGATTTTTAAATCAGACTCTTAATATTTTTATTGGAATAAAAATATTTATTTTTAATTGTTTTTAAAAAGTATAAAAGAAATTGAATGCGTCTGTTAAGATTTTCGCTTACTTTCTTTCAACTAGACAATAATGGGGTTTTGATATGATTTTCAGAGATTTGTTATTTTAACGGACCTTTATAATTATACAATCGTATACATCCATCATAATCTTTTAAGCCTTTCTTCATGATAGAAATTGTTTATTATCGTAGACTAAATAAAAAAACAAGTAGTAGGTACCATTAACGATTTCCTATCAAGATATCATTAAAATTTTACAACATGTTTTAAAACTATTATCGTCTTCGTCAGAAAAGTAATTAGCACTTCAAATGAACTCTTCTGTTTGTAAGCGATAAAGCTAATCTTTTATTAAATACCAGACATTAAAACTATTTTAGACATGCTTTCGGAGTTTCGTCTGAGATGGGAACATAAAAACCCTAAAGTAAACAAAAAGAAATTGGGACGCTACTAGTTGTAGGTAAATGGTGCAGAGTCCAGTCTGAAACTCGAAATATTTAAACATCCGACGGGATAGCAAGGCCAACAGACACGACGGGCAAGCTCGTTAGTCTAATAGTAAGTATAACTTTCGCTGCACCGATGGATGCCCAGGTCGTTTCCCACCCGGTTGTAAAATGCTTATATTTTTCTATAAACAAGTGGGTCGGTCTATTTACTCATTTTCATTTTTCATCAATAATCGAGACGAATGGGTATATACGTTTTTTTTTCGAAAGGACACGAGCTTATTTGAGCCCTATAACTTTTAAACAGCTGTTCAACGTTTTAGATGAATGCGATAGGACTCTACATAATTATATCTGTAGCTAGTTCAAGGGCGTCCGGGCCCAGATTTCCGCTGCCGCAGATAAGGAAAGCACTTGCGAAGCGGAACGAATACTTAACTTCAAGTCGTAAATGAAGCGTCGTGGACAACTACGTTGCACATCTCAATTTTAATCCTTTTTTCGTATATTCAACATAAGAACAAATAAGTGATTGACAGTAAATTATTTATTAGCGAATGAAGCCGCGTAAATACGGTTGACGCGTCAAATACCATCAAGTAAGCGTCATACTCGTCTGTCGATGAATGGCAAAAAAAAAACCAACACGTCGTCAGGACGTGCCATGTGAACTGTTTTACTGTTACCAGGCACTTTTAAACATGCAGTTATCGCGGTTTATTTTGCTTTTATCGACCCAAAAAATATAAGTACGAGAAGATGACACCTTTCCGTACAAAATAACTTTTGAATTTCAAAAGAATTTCTCCGTATAGTTATCACAATTAAACAAAGACTATGAATTCTCGGGACTCAAAAAGTAATGCGATCATGATATTTAGTCAAAAGCTTACGTTCTCTATTAACATAACATTCTGTTTACAGCCTAAACGCCAAAGAAAACTATTCTGGTATTTTTCATGGTTTATTAATAAAACATACAGTAAAACAACACAAATTTAACTCAAATAACGAATTATTTCACTAATTTCTAATCATAATACCTAGATTCATTTCCATTTTTATCTTAATGAAGATCTTTATACAGTAGCGGTATAATTGGAGTGAGTATTAAGGAAATCTTCAATTAGACTTATCAGAGAGAAGTCAATTTAGATGGTTTAAAGGACGGACGGATATGTCCGCGTCGCCTAGTTTTCAACACCGCCTCTTATTCACTTAAAAGATATGTCGACCGAGAATTGTATTCAAATAAAATCTTAAAACAGGTTAGCATAAAGGTTGCTTTCCTTTGGACAAATACAAAAGTAATCTTAAAGGCTAATCATAATTTCACTATGAATGGACCTTAAGATAACAACATAAAGACTTATTTTCTAAAAACAAACCATTGAAGCACCTTATAGAATGGCTTAGGGATTATAGTTCTTAAGGGGTAAATTAAGGATACATTTTCCATTGTAAAGAATATGGATCGTGCCATTACATGTTTTCGGGTCAAACACCCACGTTCAAAGGAACTGCTAGCTGTAGCTCCTTAACGGTGACTGGCCAGTTGACTGTTTACACGTAGTAAAATAAGATAGATAGATGCAGTTACAATATTAGATCACATAACAAAAGTCAGATAAAGGCATCTAGAAGAAAACAAATGAAAAAGTTATTAGGAAAAAAGATACAAATATACATATGCCAATATAGATATCATGTCTATCGTAATAGCATCAACGCCTCTTTCTCGAAGTAGTAAACAAATCCTACAACATTGTGAATATATATTACTATGCGAGTATAATAATTTCAGACTCGAATACTCTAAACAAAGATAAGTAAGGAGATTAACATATAACTATTAAATCCAATCAAAAATGCTTCCACAGTTTTGCACTATGCAAATGAGTGAAAAACAGATGGAGGTATTGAGTACATACTTGACAATTACATATAAGCAAATATATAATTCAGAAACAAAAGAAGTTAAAATTTTATTTGCAAGATTTGATTAACTTCTTTAATTAAGATAATACAAGAACCCCTTCACGATCATTAAAACAATAAAAACTGTTAGGATTACGTAAATAGGTATATAATTAAAATAGTTGACTAACCGATATAAGGCCGCTTATTATGCTGAAAAATTATCAAAACAAACAATTTAAACCGCTTTAACTATGAAATCTGGCACAGTACAGCGCGACCCAGATTAACTCCGCTGCCTGAATTAAGGTTGCAGATTTCATTACGAACAGTTTCCTAAAACCGGTTATTGGAAACTGGATAAAAACTTTATTTGAATCGTGATTATTTATTTTACGATAGCTTGTGATTGCCCTAAACTAAAACTATACACACAAAGAAGAAACACAATATCATGATTAACATGAAATTGTGTTTCTTCTTACGTTTTCTAAGCCTGTTTACAAAATTATTGTCATCTTTATTTTGTAATGTGGTTTTTGACGTCAAAACACCGTAGTCATCTACCACAGAGGAAAAACAAAATCAGGAAATCCCAACGGAAATTTAACAGAATTGCTATTTATGTATGTTACAGCGTTATTAGCATAATTGACTTCGGGATCAAATACGCGTGAAACACAATAAAACAAATTTCGTTAAGCTAGTCGCCGACACCTAAAATTTTCATTACAGAAAAGTAATCAGTTTAGTGCGTCGTATAACCTTTTGTTCCGTTATGTAAGACACCCTATACTACACTGAGCAATGCTAAAGCTCACTGAAATTAATTAAAAGCCTCTAAACGAAATATATGATTATGATCTTGGTATCTATGCTTGCCATTAACAGAGTTTCTCAAAGTTAATCCTTTATATTTCATTGAATATCTAAAAATACTGAATACTAAATAGTTTATGAAAGACTCAACTGGCGGTCAAAACGTTCACGGTATGTTAAATTAGTAATTTCGCTAATGAAATTGCCTACAAAGACACACAAAGAGTTATTTCTTAATCTCTTAACTTAGAATTGCCAGTAAATCGAAAAAGAAATAATTTAATACCTAATACGTAGATAATTTGACGAGCTATGTGAATTCATTAAAGATATATACTAAGGTTTACTGAAGCCATAATTAAAAGTCGCAGTTTTAGGCGACGTATTTACATAACATAGATTATTTCTTACTTATACAAATTAAATTATAAGATAGCTTCCGTAAAAAGGCACAAGAACTCGAAACAAGGTCGTCATAGAAAAGGAAGCAAAGGTAAGTACAGTAAAGTAAATACTTATGAAGTTATAACATATACTTTCCAGTACATGTATAAGAATAAAATGAATTAATATTATGATTTCATAAGACGAGGATCAGCCAACGGCCATGACACCTTTCGCCTCCATCACTCATACTCACGATCGAAACTTAGTCATAGCCATACACACAATCATATGGTAACATGAATTAACATTATTATAATATATAATACCCAAAGCGGGTAAGTCAGTTACCATCTAAAATGTTTATGTTATACATATTTTATACCAAAATCCAATTATATATCTATACTTATTATAAAGCTGAAGAGTTTGTTTGTTTGAACGCGCTAACCTCAGGAACCGCTGATCTGATTTGAAAAATTATTTCAGTGTTAGATAGTACATTTATCGAGGAAGGCTATATTGTATTTTCAAAAAAATAAGGATCCTTCCTAAAAGTCCCATAATGTAACCCAAGGTGTTAAAACCTAGTAGTATCCAAAAGTAAATCAAGACTCGAGTAATCTCGTAAACAGCTGAACTAATTATTTAGTATTTTTAAATCCTCACACAAATTTGACTACGCTATATTATTATGTCAAGAACTAAATTAGCAGAATATCTTTTGTTCAATGAACCAGATCGAGACATATAATTCCTTTGTCCGTTACCTAGATAAAAATATTCATTGGAAAAAATACGGGGATAGAAGTAATTTTTAAATTATAAATCTTCTGTCTGTTTATAAAACTAATAATTTTAGTAAAAAACCCGGAAATAGCGATCGACCTCGTGCGAATTACACCTATTTGCAATTGTAAACATTTTCGCGTTTGTTTATTTATCTTTACTCTTCCGTTACATTATAATTATACACACAAGGCTTTTACTGGATAATCTCTTTGTGATGGATTCGATGATATTTTACCGTTTCTAAATTCTAGAAATACATTGATATATTTTGTACTAGTTCGGCCTCGCGAATTCATCTGCGTTGAATTCACATGACGATGTAAGATATGGATTAATTTATAACCTTCCCTGTTCATTGTGCCTTTGTCGGATAAAAACTTAAAAATTTAATTGTTCAAGCCTTTAACTTAATTTTAAAATGAAGTCACGTGTTGGCCAATGTTAAATAACATGTTAATTTTCTCGACCTCAATAAATAATGTTATGTAAAATGGCAAAAGCGCATAAATAATAATTATCCATTGTTAGTCATATTTTCGAGACTCCCTTAACAAAGAGACTAGATTACTATCTAGCTATTGTATTCACTTCACTGTCACCGTTCTTACTGCTCCAATATATTTTTACGTTAACAGGAAAGGGGCTAATAAAAACGACAACGCCATTTGACAGGAACTTCGAAACTAGACACTATTAAATAAATCATTTCTATTCAATATTTTTATTTAATCCTAATATTTGTAGCCTAACTTTAACATATGCTGTAAGCAAAATGTGGAAAATTAGCTGAAGTCGAAACACGCATTGTTTGGCTTTTATGATATTTCCATGTTTTTACGATTCCTTAAATACCATGACAATTACCATATGGACATAATACTTATAATAAATAGAAAAGATAATATAGACTCGTCATGTGCAATTAGATTTGAACCTTGTATATGTAGGGGTAGCGAAAGGGGCTCTTAACCTTATACAACATTTTATAGTTACAATTCTTAAGCCACATCCGTCATATGTCAATGCACTCTCAGAAAATGTCTAACACAATGACAAAGCATTACGAACATTACAGAATAGGTACTCTGTATCATGGTTATGTGGTGTCGACTGCTGCCTGACAATAAACACGGCCTATATTAATAGTCATTCAGTCAATCATGCCAGTGCTTCGCAATGTACCGCTTCAGTGCACAGTTGCGACATATCTGACTAATATAATTATACGACATAATAGGAGAGTGCCGTATGTTGAAAGTTATCAGTGTTTCATTATTATAAACTTTACATTCTGTACGTTACTTTATTTAGAAGCGTAACGACTAAATCGATTTGAATAAATAAAGTATAGGCTGTTTAATTTTCGTATTGTGCATGTGTGAACAAGAACTTATTACGACTATCTAAGCTAGGGATGTTTTTTATTTACATATTTATTGGGAGTGATGTAAATTGTTTATAACACTAATGGTTTAGGATACTCGGTAGCCTCAAGACACAAATAGGTTTAGTTTTACAATTAACGTTAGTAAACTAAGAAAAGAAAAATGCAAATTGTAAAACAAAATTGGATTAGGCATCATAACTTCGTTTGAGAATGCAACGTAACTTCATAGAATTCACTCATGGTCAGTTGTCACATTTTTCTTAAAGAACCTTCGGTACCTCTTATAAGTTCATCCTATTAACACATTTCTAAAGAGTATAAAATAAAATCGCAGGTCGTTAAAGCCCAAGTTTTTAAGGAAACTATGATTCATACAATCAAGAACAGGTCTGACGCAAAACACGTCTCAGTTTACTGTTATGGAAAAGCGGTAAATGTTTTCATTTACCACTAACTTAGTAAGAAGTCATACTGAGAATATAACTTGCCAGAGAAATCAAGTACGGCAGTGTTACGTGTGTAAAGGAACTCTTTTAATAATTACATTTTTAAATAAAAAATATACTTCAAAATGTCTAAGTGTACCAACTTTTAAAGTTGGAAACAATAGCTTTTTATCATTTTAAAGGTTTACTACCATTATAATGAGGTCTAGATCAAACAGTTTGAGAAAATAGTATCACTAATTCACTTTTGTTGCATAACTGTATACTACTGGAATACTAAAAAAAGGGAGGCGGTATAGATTCTGAGTGTATAATAAATATTACAATCAGAATTAAGTCGATTCATAAAACATCATTTAAAATATACAATGTATCTAAAAAGATAAAATAAATTAAAGTATGAAATATAAGTATTAGATCTAAAATACTTACTCTAAGTATCAAGATTCTCAAATAGCAATGTTAATGGTCGGCTATGTGAGGCTTAGGTGGCAAATACTGACCGGAAATTCATTAATTCAATTTGTTTAGGAATTAAATTGAACATTACAAAGCGACACTATAAGCAGCTTACGAGATCTATTCTGCAAACCAGATTCGAACATTTAACGTGGTTTAAATCTACGTGGGT
>JAOSYY010000010.1:3424181-3438785 GCA_025727935.1 Hebomoia glaucippe
AAATAGTATCACTAATTCACTTTTGTTGCATAACTGTATGCTACTGGAATACTAAAAAAAGGGAGGCGGTACAGATTCTGAGTGTATAATAAATATTAGAATCAGAATTAAGTCGATTCATAAAACATCATTTAAAATATACAATGTATCTAAAAAGATAAAATAAATTAAAATATGAAATATCAGTATTAGATCTAAAATACTTACTCTAAGTATCAAGATTCTCAAATAACAATGTCAATGGTCGGTTAAGTGAGGCTTAGGTGGCAAATACTGACCGGAAATTCATTAATTCAATTTGTTTTCATTAATTAATTCAATTAAATTGAACATTACAAAGCGACACTATAAGCAGCTTTCGAGATCTATTCTGCAAACCAGATTCGAACATTTAACGTGGTTTAAATCTACGTGGGTGGATTTGAGGATAAAAGCATGCAAATAGAATCCTCTTCATATGCCAGAGGTGGATAAATGTCAAGCGCAAAAAAAACTCAACCTTTTCATAAGTATTTATAACCATGACATTATCGAGGGCAAGAAAAAACTAACAACACATGCAAAATTGAATTAAGCACAAACCTTAAAGAGTTAATTGATAATAATATTTATTGGTAATATAATAGAAATATATAACGACACCTTTAAATATAAATATATTAAA
Source organism: Hebomoia glaucippe (assembly GCA_025727935.1). Lineage (NCBI taxonomy): Eukaryota > Metazoa > Arthropoda > Insecta > Lepidoptera > Pieridae > Hebomoia > Hebomoia glaucippe. The sequence continues at coordinate 3,424,846 of JAOSYY010000010.1, forward strand.
ATCGGACTACTGTTTGTTAGCTTAAGACGCCACAGACACAGATACACTCGTAAGGTGTAAGCCTATTTAGAGTCGCAGTTTAAAAATATGTCTGACATACGACCTCGTATAGAGTTAATAACAGACACAATACAAGAACTGGGACAATTGTTGTGCACATTTCTGATTTTAATATGGCTTTGTTGCATATTTGGGGCACTGCCTTTGTAAAGCTTTCATTTGGAAGGTTTAGTGCGAGTTGAATCGTAGCGGGATAATTAACACGGGAACAATAAAATACGAATATCTCTGCGGGAGAGTGGCAACCGGGTGCAGCTAGTGAGTTCACTGATCACAACCCGCAGACCGCTATTTCTATAGAGATATTTCTATTAAAATACCTCTAATAGATCTCTGATATTTGAATACTATTAAAAATATATGTTCCTATGCTTGTCTCAAACTACGCAAAAGATTTCGAAATGGTTTTTATTCTTATTAAGATTTTTTACGGAGCTTTTCTAATAAAGAAACGTTTTTATAAGTAGGAAATGTTTATAATTTATTAGGAAATAGAATAATAAAATGCGATTTTACTTATTAATTACAAATTATAAGTGTTAAGTGAATTCGCGTCATTAGTAAATTGTGTTGCCAGGAAACCAGCGCGTATCATTCTTTAATCAAAATACATTTTAAAAAACCCAGGAAATATTGATATCAGAGTAACAGGATAAAATAACATATTAAAAATATAATTTTCATATGTTCATTAATACACAAATTGATAAGTCAAATGAATTATTCAATTCGGAAAAATATTTGCATTAAAAGGCTTTCAGTTATTTGATATCTCTTGATAAAACCAATTATTTCGTTTTTCTCATTCATTAAATTTAGCTTAATAGGGATTAAACATGTACTTAGTGTACTGCAAGAAAATACTTGTCTCTGTATTTAATCCTCCTACGAAGTGCACTGATCCGGACGTATCTGGTATTAACAACTTTTTTTATTATTCAAGTTAGAACGAGTCCCGCTAAACTTGTCTTACCATATCATTGCCGAGATATGAAATTTTTCTTCATTCAATTAAATAATATAAAAGTAGCGGTAAGTTATTGCAGCATCAGCCAATTATATTTCTTAATTATTTGCAATAAACACTTTGTATGTTCTAAATCATTTAACACTAAATCCTTATTTAGATAACAATGCCTCTACGTGAAACAGTAGTTAGCTATTCCATTAAGAAATGATACGAGTACTTTAGAGAAAAAGCAGGGATATATATTATATTCTATGTATAATCAGCCATAAAAAACATGAACCTATGACAGAATGTTTCCTATGTATGTATATGTATGCATATTTGGGTTATGGAAACTATGTATAATTGTATATTCCATAACCCAAATATGGCGTAAGGTCAAAAGGTGTTTATGGCCTAACGGACGTTGCTGAATACCTATTTTCGAAATACCTGAATACTATAAATCAAGTCCGGCTTGCAAGTTTGGGGGTTATAGGGAGATTTTAAATTTTTAAGAGAAACATTGAGTTCGCACATATTGATCACAGACAGCAAACTCATCGGTATGGTTAGCATGCAATGGGTTACGCGAAGGTTGACGGCCCCGACCGTTGCACCGCGCATTTCGTCGCGGCTCTTGCGTATCATGGATCTCTTTATGCATCATCGAATACATACGCTCTGAAATTCTCCGATCTTTGCTTATATAAAACTAGTAGTTATAATTATTAATTTTGTCACGATATTATTCAAGCTGAATATTTTTTTACAATATCTCCACTGGTAGATAGTACAAAGAGTAATTGACTAATTTCATATTATGATAATTTGTACAAATAAATAGAATTGCTGTTTCTAACAACCACGCGGAGCAAGTCATGGGCACATCAAGTGTAAAATAATATTACATGCTGTTAAATGATGCTTATACATTTCTATCAATTTGTCATATAATAGCAATATAAACAGATCATATATGTATGTAATGTAATAGTATTAATTCATTCAATTAAATTCCATCTATTGTCCAAATGAGTTAATATACATATTTTTTAATACAGGACAAACTTTATGAGAGTGTTCTAAAATGCATTAAGTAATGTAAATTAAACCATGTTTCATAGTAGAACCATTAGTTAAGCTATTGTATAATAATAATGTGTGCTTGTACTATTATTTCTTTTATAATACATATACTAATTATGAATCAATATTTATCTGGTATTCACTGTGGAACTAAAGTAATAGATTGACAATATTTATAATAAAAAACTATGGTTTCAAATTTATATACAAACTTTTATCCAGTTAAAAATATGGTCATTACTCATTTGTTAATCCAATTTATCTGTAGTGTTGACATTTTACTAATTGATAAGACCTTATCATAAGCTTTCGCCTTTCTTATGTAGTGTTATTCATAGGAGATTATAGTAATAAAAAGAAAAAATTACTAAGCGATAAGAAAAATTCCCCAACTGCATACTCTTTGAATATACAATAATCCTCCATTACAGTAAAAACCTTGTAGTTATTCTGCTCACAAAAATGCTTCAATAATTCTATGTATTATATACATATTGTACTATATATGCATCTTAATCAAATGTTTAATCAATTTTAATCTTTCTAGTGGGCTGTATATAATTGGAAATTCCGCTATTTCCTGTCATAAAGGAATAAATTACAATAATGATAGCAAATCTCATATCATATAGCTTATATCACATATTGGCTTGATAACAATTTATACCTAGGAACAGATACCTTTTCTGCTTTTAATATAAAATATATGTATAATTTCTACTAAAAAGGACACAAAATAATGGATATATTAACTTAAGTTATTAAAGGTTTTGAAAGGACTTAATATACTATAGATCATATTTATATAAGAAATTCAAAGGTGACCTATAGTCTCACTTGAGTTCCTCAACTGACATTTGATTAATCAACTTTGTCTGCTAAACTTTATATTGCTATATAATAATTAAATATACATCATTATAAATAAAACATATAATGATATGCTTTTCCTTGTTTTGTGAGTTTAACCTTTGCATTACTAATCAAAAGATAAGATTTTAATGAAATTGAATATAAAGTAACCTACACCTTAAGTATTAACACAGGGTGGGTATATTTTGTCATACCAACAAAACACCTCAAAATTAAACTAAAAATATAAAATTACTAACATAAAAAAGAGTTATTATATTTTTAAATAAAGGTAAGAAATAGTAATAAATCATTTTTTTTAATATTATTAATTGTTTATATTTAATTCAATCTTAATACATAAAATCATGCCCTTTTCCCATAGGGATAAGGCAGAGAGGGGTAATGCATGTATATAGTTTATTATTTTCCATATAATTATCCTCCTAGTGAAATATCAATATCAGCTCTCAATTAAAGTTATTGCCTATAAGCAATACTTTACTGAAGAATATTTAATAGATAATAATAGTAAATAAAACAATTATTTCAGTTATAGTGAGTGTTAATTGTTATTATTCCCAGAGGTATTGATCATGATCTGCAGTTGGCCATTGTTTGGTAATGCAGTTAGCAAGACAATATGATGTATAGAAAATTATGCTCATTGTTTAAATAAGTAATGCAGAAGTGATAGAATGGCCTTAAAATTGTTAGATTGGTAATATACAAATGAATAGCTATGAAATATTTAATTCAATGAGTAAATTTATTTATGACTAGTTTTTGTGTTTTACGATTTCATTTTTACGAGGTTTAAGGTCTTATATATGCTTAGCAGGAATGATATTATTTCGGAAAAAACCAATCATTTTGTTTACTAAGACTAGACTGTATTGTTTGCCAGTTTTATGAGAATCTACCAGGCTACTATAATAAGGCAACAAAAGACATTCGAATGAGGGCTCTTACCTTCAGGATACGCCTCTTTATTAACGATGATATCAATAATGGTGTGACTGGAGTTGTAAAGGTGTCCCATCGCGCGCATGTCGAACTCCACACGAGCTACATAAGTAACGTTGATCATGGGCGTCGAGTAATTGACCACGGATGACTCCAGCACCCTTGAGAGCCCATCTCGAAGATTATCTGTTATATTCGTTACCCAAGATTGCCCGGCTGTGCAGCCGAGCATCGAACACAGAACTATCAAACGCCACATTTTAGCCGGCGCACCCACTTCAAAGCAACATTATCACTGCACCCTCAGCTCAAATTCACGGGATAAACTATATGTTTGCAAAACAAACAGACGAATATACCCGCACTATAAATAAAAACACAGAGGTCGGGTCGATACTCGACTAAAACAAGTCTGAGGATCGTTCAGAAGATATAAACTTTAAATAGGTATTTAATAGAAAAAGTATTAAACTTATTCTAATCACGTTTTATGTGAAGATTTACATATTTAACAATAAACCTATTTTTGATAATACGGTAATATAGACAAATCGAACTGTACGCCCGACGCCAACCAAACGGCGAGACAAACTGTAATCTAGAGAGTGATGCGACTTGAGTGAACTTGTTTAACTGGTACTCGAGTAAAACAAAATTGATCCGATTTAGCGAGTCAACTCGTCGCGCCGAGTAGATTCGGTAAACGATGAATTTTAAAGTGATTTTGACATAACTATATTAATCGTAAGAAATAATTTTATTTTTCTTCGTTAAATAATGATATAAATGATGTGAATAATTTAAAAATCCAATTATCAAATACTTTAATGGCCCCTAAAAGTCTACGTAATTTACTCGAGTGACTTGAAAACTCGAGTGCAACGCGAGTGACGTAGCAAATTTCTACACGAGTCACATCTCTACAGCGACCATGAACCAGTGGTAAACGCAATCTGTGTTGCCAAATGTTATGGAAAAAAAGACATCAAAACATAGAAAAACAAAATATCAGTATAAAAAGACTACATCGCTTAACAATATATATAAAACTATATCTATTCAATTACATTTAAAATGTCAAAGTTAATTATTAATATAAATTATTTAAATATTTACCATTATTTTGAAAGGGACAATTTTAATAAATAATGTGATAAAATTCATCTAAATATTTATGAATAAATACCTAGCATACCAAATATATTATAATTTTAATACATAAAACAATTAAATTAAAAGCACTTTTCTCCATTGACTTTTTTATTACTGTTACAACGTTATTGTTGAGTGTAACCATCTATAAAATAGTTAATTTGCAACAAAATATTCTTTTTATGGTAAATTTTATAAAATAAGTAAATGTTTATTTATTATACAGTGAAATGCTTAGCATTGTAAACTAAGTAATATATCAAATAATTAAATCCTTGGACAAAAATAAGCTACAAAGTAAAAATCTTAATACTTTATACTATCTAGCAGAATTATGCTGTACCTACTTAATAAATATATGATTTTCTTAGTATTCTGTTTAAAAAGCGGCAGAGTCTCTATTTCAATAATTACTTGATAGTTTTATCGTAGGGTTCACTAAGAAACAAAAACAAATGATGTTACATAGAGTCAATCGAAAAAGGAAATAAAACAATATAGAAAACCACAGATATATTATTTCATAACAATTTAAACCATGATCTATAATATATGTTTCGACAAAACAACATAGAGACAGACATTACTATTGTCTTTAATAATAAATTGTTCTATTATATACACAATCGAAATTCCTAACGCTCATTACTATAGCTTAGTTTTCGTTTAGCAATTCGCTTGCTCACAGGGCAATAAACTAGTAAAGCATAATATAAAAAACATAAGAATTAATATATAGAATGTATATAAGCAGTACTAATACAAAAAGAAACTTAAATCATAAAATTTCACCGCAGCAAATGCAAAGAGGTATAAATGTAACTTCTGAACTCCATAATTTTACACAAGAAATAAGCAGATAACTCTTGTCAACAGAATAGCAAGATGCCATAGAAGGAGAAAAATCATTTAACGTATATGTATAATATAAAATTTCAGTCAATGAAAAATATTATTTTTGATTTACTATTTAAACTTTTTAATGTTCTCCAAGTGTTCATAGCTGTCAAGGCTATACCTACTGCCTTCTCTAACACTCTTTGTTCGACCAGAAATGTAGAAAGACACAGTTATAGCGATAACGAGCTGCTAAGTTATGTATTGAATTATAATTCTTCTAAGGTGGATTTTGACGTATTTTCATACGATTTCTTCCCGTTTGTCTGATTTCTTTTCTAGAAGTGCGCTAGTTTCCGTATCTTCATCGGGGTTTCTGCTTGATACAGCATCTAAGGCTGCTTGAACTCTAATAATTTTCAAAGCACGCTTATCCAGGCCATTAAGATTTTCTAACCAATGGAGAATATCTGATGACGCGTTGTAAAATATTAGTTGCTGATTGTTCTCTTTAAACTTATTAATCAGTCGTGATAACACCTGAGGAAAAAAAGCGTTTCATTATTAACATTGTCTGTTATCTACATTTATACTTAACGGTTCTTGGTGAACGAAATATTTTAAGTGCCACCATTTGTAACTATTGTTTAATATAATTATAACTTAACATTCTGCTTGTAGATGGCGCCGGATATTAAAAGTGAATAATACTTGAATTAGTATGCCGAATATTGCATCTATGAGCATGCAGTTGTTGAAATTTAATTGTTATGTATGAATTAATAGTAAATATACTACATTCCACACCGGACGAATACTACTAATACCAAATATAACTGGGGAAACTTTTACTCGAGGCGGAATATTTCATACATTTTATGATATAATTTTTTGCTTCAAGAACGTCGTCTTCATACTTAAGTGATGGCACATTAAACACGAGTAACATTTTCAAAATAAGATCTGACGTCTTCATTTCTATGATTAATATACAGTTTAGTAATGGTTTAGATGGAGATAGATTCTAATTGATTCGATAATGACCACTGTAGCAGTGTAGTCGCAGAGAGTAATAGCAGAGCAATCTATGAAGACGGGACACCGCGCGGCTGTTGCAGTATTTAACACAAGCGCTGCGAAGCGTTCTGCATTGGCGTACACTAGTGCCCGACGAACTGACACACGGATCACATCACCATTGTTAACCTGCAAAAAAATCAATATATTATAAAAAAAAATAACAAAATAACAACTTTTTGTTCAATTTTTTTTTAATTTACCTTCACTTGTGTTATATCGACAGGGATACGAAGCACATCCCGTATCAACATTGCAAGTCCAAATAAGGCGCCAACCAGAATAGACACCTCAAGACTCATCCAAATCCCCGCCATGAAGGTTAGGATATAAAGAATTAGTTCTTGTTTACTGCTCTTCCACAGTCTGCCTATTATGCTGATATCCACCTTTAAGTAAACAAGTAAGTTTGAATCGATAAATAATACGAATAAAGCATTTCTATGCATATCCAATTAAACTGTATCATAAGGCAAAATTATCTACGATTAAATTAAGTAGTTATTGATTTCTGTTTTAATGATATCAATAAAAATGTATAATAGAAAAATTAAAAAAGCAATTTTTACCATAAAAACGACGGCACATATTAATACCGAAGATAAACAGGCTTTAGGTATGAAGAAGAAATACTGTGTTAGGAAGTTGAGGGCCAGGAGTGTGATAATACCTAAAATAAAATAACCATATAAATTAACATTTTACAAAAGAATTACATTTATAACCGTCTCACATTCCTATGTAAAGTTAAAGAAAGATAATGTGCCTAATTATTTTCGTCGGTAAGGCGAATGTGACGATAAGAAATTGACAAACCTGAATATAGGCCAGCACCAGGCGTTCTGACGCCAGAAGAGTGTGATACAGCAGATCGGGTGAATGCCCCACATGTAGGCATAGCGTGGAAAAACGAGCCGGCTACATTGCATAAACCAAGAGTAACCATTTCTTGGGTTGCATCTACGCGACCACCTGGAGCTGAGGAGTAAATATCATTGCAAACGTTGTCTTTTACAAACCGACTACCGAATCTATGGGTGGCTTGATGCTGTATGCTGACCTATTTTTATGTTAATATGTTTATTTTTTTGGAGGAACATTCTCAAGTCTTATTTTACCTATTAATTCAAAAAACTTTTGAAGAACTTCCATTCGATTTAATTATCTAAAAGTCAAGGGCGTTTTCTGATTTCTGTAAACAACGAAATGTAAAATGAAATCTAAATAGCAAATGTCCTTATCTTATTAAGTTTAAATAAACAAAAGAATGAAGATTTGTATCATATAACATTCTTTAACATCTTAAGCTCTTTATTAAGCCTTAAGCAGTAGTCTGATAATAGTGGGAATTCTTAACAAATTTAATATGAATTTCGCTAATACTTATTTTGGAAAATTAATAACAAGAATGAAAGAACGATGTTTAGCTTACTGATAGATTTTCTACATTAAAAATGTATAGTCTAATTTTCAATAATCACACCAATAATCTTCATTTGAACGTAACAATACATATCCATCAGTCGACTGCAATACTAATTGTTACGGGCCTGGTGAATAACATGGTTACGGACATGGTCAAAAAATGTTATGTACCTACTTACAAAATGCTTTGGCAATGGCGATATTTGCGAGTACCATGACTAAAGGAGCCATAATTACTGCTGATCCAAGTTTGTCAACCATTTCAGTGAAGCCTACAGTTTGATTGCCGATCACTGTGCTGAATGGAGGTAGGCTTAATTTGGGTATACCTGGTTCCACTCGACCTGAAAAAATCACATCAAATTTAGAACAGGCATCACACCACCTCCCGTAGGAGTAAGCAGAGTCTATAGACATCTAATTTATCCCAAAATTCTGTCGTGCTACTATTGCCTCCTCTATTCTCACTTAACTCATGTAAGATTTTTAATTTAAGTTGATTTTATATTCATTATAATAATAACATACATTTTTAGATATAACTAGTAATCACTAATCCTAGAATTTCTTTGTAAAATTTCTTTATTATTGGTAAGTATTTACAATAGTATACCTGATAATTTGAAGAGTGGAGCTTCCGGGTCGTAAGTACAGTAAGCCACGGTAGACGTGACGCATACTACGAGCGCGTTACGAGCTATCGATATTAACCATAGAGTTTTCTTAACTTTGTTTCTCTTTGGATGGACTCGGATATCCTTGAGTTTCTATAAAGGAATGTACATATAATGTAGGTTGTATACTTCATTTTCAATATCAAGACGAAAAAGCTACAACGAATTAAAAAACTTCTCATTTTGCTATTTTGGCTAAAGTTCTGTTACATTTATAAACATAATTTTCTAATATATTTAAATATATCTAATTGTATTAGTACACATAGATGTGAACATACCCTTAACAGCAACAGTACCGTACAGCAAGCAGCACTTAACATACAGTCGTTGAATCGCACTTTACTCAAATTCTTTGTTATAAGCGTAAGATTTTCTGCAACACTTTCAGCAACGAAACTAATACCCAGTAAGCCTTTCATCTGCGAGACTATTATGGTAACGGCTGTGGCTGACGTAAAACCACTAGTTACTGACGGAGATATTAAATCAACCAGGAATCCTGTATAAGTAAAATATATCCATAGACAACTACCAATTTCATAATTTTTAAATAATTAATTTAAAAATTTAAGCCCACATAAAAACAATACTTACCAAGTTGTAGTAAACCCATTACAAACACAACGCATCCTGAAAGGAAGGCCAGTAGAATTACAAAGTCTATGGGAAGACCGCGACAGGTTTGAAGCGTCAAGAGTGCCATGAGACTCGTGGGACCAATTGATACTTCCTTGACGGTACCCAGAAACATGTATAAAATTGTACCTGGAATTATAGATTTTATAGAATATTCAGTAAATTGACTTACAGGATTAATGATAAGTAATTACTGATAGCCATAGACATGGTACACACCAATGCTTTTGGAACTGCGTTGTTATATTTATGATGGAAAACCGTAAAATAATTGTTTTCTATACTTTTCAGTTTTATATCAAAACTTATATAAACATAATAAAACATTATTATCCTTTAACATTATATCCTCGATTATTGTAATTTATTGAAAAGAAAAGGACGTTATTTATTGTTTGAATATTAAGTAAAAATCTGTACTCATTGTATGTATAGTGTTCTAATTTTTTATAAAATTATGAATGTATAATTTTATCACTAATGCAAATTTTTCAATGTTTATGATTAATAAAATAATAGCTGAATTCGGTACCGAAATTTCATAAACATCCTCCTTAAATAGTTAAAATCTGTTGTAATTTAGATATTTCTCAATAATATAATACAAACCCATAAATCCCGAATAAAGGCCATATTGAACGGGCAAATTGGCAAGCGAAGCATACGCTATACTCTGCGGTACTAGAGTTAGTCCCAAAGTGATCCCGGCGATTAAATCTGCTACAGCGGTTGTCCGATCATACTTTGGGGCCCAGCTCAAAATGGGTAGCCTCCGTTTACAAAAATTCAACCAACCACCTCCTGTCTTTATCTTCGGCAAAGGAATACCATCTTCCATATTTACAAATATTTAATACGTTCACTCGCTTTGCAATTATCAGAAGCACTGCCGTGATGATGGTTCTGCATTATCTTTATGACAGTAAACCTGTCCGATGATGTTGGGTAAATACTAACAATAGATAATGGTTTCTTCAGTACTAACTTGTGACCTTTAATCCATATTTTTAAATAGGTCTATACGTAATAATTAAGATAACTCTGTTTTCTTTTGCGGCTGATAATGAACAAGGGAATTCAACGGTTACAGTGTTGGTTGCAATGTTCTTTTTTAATTTATCATTCTTGTTGGTATGTCTAGGTTCGATTTTAAAATGTAATATTGAATGCCCGTCTATTAAATCATTTATAGAATATAATATAAATGAGATTTTTATTTTTCTTCCTAACTGTGATGTTCTTGATATGGAGAAACTTAGGTAGTTTAGAATTAGCAGGGTATCTTCATATCGTTTTGCGTCTTCCTTTAGAAACTTACTTTCTGTATACCTTGAAGGTTTAGCCGGTTCTATATGTTCATCTTTTAACCGATAAAATACGGAGGTTATGTAGTTATTATCTGAGTATTTTTCAAGAACCAGTTGGACGAGAATTAATTGTTTAATTTAGGTGCTTGACAAACGAAGGCATTTCAAACATTATTAATGGTGACTTGCGGCCCATTTATGATGATTTTCTCAGATTAATAGAAAATTTCGTCGAATCTACTTTTTAAATTTGCGACAATTAACAAGCAAAGTTATTAACACGAGTTATTTAAAATTGTGTTTTGTTTGTATGATGGACAATATGTAATACGCACATAATGTATTATTATATTTTCTCATAGCAATTTTCATCCTTGAAATACTTACAATAGAGAGTTAACTCAAAAACTGTAACCTTGCCGACTTACTACTGTAAAAATTGTAATTTAATAAAACAATACCAAATAAATACCCAAATATTTATTTCTATACAACCGATTAGTTAAAATACAAAGATTATATCCTTAAATGCACCATATTCGATTTTTAAAAATGTAATTTAAATAAATATTTACCTCAGGTACTTACACTAGAATGCGACTCTTTAGAACCATTATAAGCTTTCACCAAATAAATAAACTACCGAAAAATTGAAAGCTTAATAAAATTAAACTGAGAAAACAACTAAACTTTCTTAAATTAATTAACACAACAAAATTATATTAATAGAATTTATTTTCACCATGAGAATGCCGACAGCAAAATTGCTTTACCAATTTTCGTATTTAAAATGTCGCTGTTAATTTAACTAACTGTCAAAAGGTTGTAGAAATTGGAAAGCTATTTTTCTGTAGACTAAAACGTATGATGTCACAATAAATATATAAAACAAAGAGGTTAGAACGAACCAAGAATTCTCGTGAATTATATAAAATTATGAGTTCACTTAAGTTTCTTCATGATAATGTCAATTTGTTCATCTATACGCGCGCTTTTGCCTCTGTAACAAGGATTATTATAAAATGAATCAAACTACAAAAGCAAAGAAGTCTTCAACCAGATTTTGTTGGAAACTAGAACTACAAATTCTTCTTTAAAGTAAATATTCAAGAAAACTAATACTGATTTATAAAAAAATACACTATTACACTGTCGATAGTATTCTTTAATGGAAAACGACTTCTGTAAAGTATTTATTGAATGTTTTATATGACAAACTTCTGCTGCGAAAGCTACAAGTGGCAAATACCTGTAGCCACTCGGGTCTGGTCCAACGATGGCAATCAGTTGAGGCACTTCAGACGAGTGCTGGGCAAGGCGAGCTAGTGCTGTAAGAGTCCGCCACAGGTGTTCCTCAGCCGGCTCCCACTGCGTCAGCTGTAGGGCCGCCATCGCTAGCTCCACACACACCTCGTCGAACACCTACAATGTATATTCGCAGGAGATATCTTTTTGGATATTTTATCAACCCCCACCCACAAAGCTAGCCTCCATTTTGACTTGCTGATCTGTACGGAGATCGTGACGGTTTAACAGGTATTATTAAAGATTTGATGTATTGTTGGCTCTATAATCAACAATCTTATAATAAATGTAACTTTCTCTCTTTGCTACACATTATAATATATACATTCATACTACATATTACATAGACTGGCTTTTATTATTTTTAACTTAAGCCCACTCATGACTTTGTAGAGTACAGCAAAAATGATCAGTGGTGCAGACATAGAAATTTGTGTGCCCTATGCCTTCATAAAGAAATTAATATAAATTTTGGTACAAACTGCCAACAATAACACTAATTAAATAGTTTAATTTACCTGACAGTCGACTAACATTGAACCAATTCGAATTAAAAGCCTATTGACATAACAAAGTAAACGTCTGAGAATTCTTAAATTTTGTAATATACATCAACATAAAATAATCTCGTCTCGACAAACAATAAAAACTGATAAGACATAAAATTCTGTTAAAACGAATACAAAATCATTATACTTGACACTTTATTATCAAGATCAATCATCGCGAGTCTGAGACTTAGTACCTAAATCGCGATTTCTAAATCATTTTAGTTTAGTAGGTCTAGCCGTTGGTACCAATTTAGCTGCCCCAAAAGCCACGGGTTCGATTGAAGCCGGATCAAGTACATTTATCTTATTTTTTTATGAATTAAGCGTGCACGATGAGATTAAGCCGTCTGTGTCACGAACTATCCTTCATAAATAGAAAAGTGACCTGCACATATCACCTGCAGAAATTTTAAAATCCATTAAATGGTTCATAATATAAAAGGTTAATTATATACACCGTTATGGCCAACAAGACTAATTAAAAATATAAAAAAGTTACATACAAAGTTTAAAAAGTACTCGGAAAAAACAAATGAATAACATGACATTGTTTTCACTACCTATAGGTAAAAACAACTGAAGACCTAGTTCCTATTTTATCACAATGAACATCTATGTCGTGGCCATGACCATGCAATATATATAGCAAATAATGTAATATTATTATGAAGTTGAGAATAAATTAAAACTAAGCCCATCTATATATAGCGACTAGCGTTCTTGTTATTCGCAAATAAGATATTTATTAAAACAATGATTATACTTAAGGGCGTCACAAACAAACAATAAATTTCCAAGTAAATATTGTTACGTAGTTACAAATGATAAGAAAATTATTATAATTGATTATTTACGGGCACGCATTGTATTCTAATTACCGTGATACATGTTACGATTATATCAAATAATTTTGGGGTCATAGTCTAATATAAAATCAAATACAATAAATTGAAACTTAATGTATCTTCGACATGACTGATGAATAAAGCTGAGTGATTTTAATTGCTAGCACCAAGGTTATGGTTTTAGATTAGCCACCAAAATTAAATAATATTAT
>JAOSYY010000010.1:3438885-3454256 GCA_025727935.1 Hebomoia glaucippe
GAATAAAGCTGAGTGATTTTAATTGCTAGCACCAAGGTTATGGTTTTAGATTAGCCACCAAAATTAAATAATATTATTTGTTAGTTACAAGTGAAGCTAAAAGTAACTTAATATATTGGTGGTTGTCAGATAACCGAATTACTGCACAAGTCACCGTGAAAAACACCGTAACCGTGGAATAATAGTTCGTCACAAACTTATCAATGTTAACTGAGCTATAAATTATAACGGTTTGTATATATTTAACAACTACTTATATTATATTATAATATTAGCAGCTCACTTATACGACTAACAATTGTTATGAAAGATATATTGAGATTGAATACTTCATACATTATCATTTTGATCAGAGTTGAAAAAATTTCCAATTTTTTTTTAATTAATCAGTGTTCACTGTTGATATAAATCCCAAGTTAATATATAAAAATAAATGAGTTTTTATTCGCATGTGTGACTCAAAATATTACTACGTCTTTCATATAAATTGTTCGTAAAACAGCTACAATGAGAATATATCATCATATCTGTGTGCTTAACATACATGTGTTTATTTGCAATTAAATACTAATCGCCGCCATTAACATGTCTCAGAATTTATTTGTATATATAATTTATGTAATAAAGAATATGTATTTTCCTTGTATCCTGAAACTTTTATTGTAGTTGTAGTGATTATAATTATCTTCTTTAATTAGTACAAAAAATATCTTGCGAGTGTCTATGTCTTCGCTTATACGCAGTTGATTTTAAATGATTTTCTCTGTATTAAAAGGCATTTTAAAGTTTATGTTTAAGAGAAATTAATTCAATATTAAGTATTTTTTAACTACAACCTTATTAATCACTGTATTTTAGGGTATTAACATATACATATAAAAACCAAAGCCTTTGTATGTTGTCCGGAAAGTTTATACTGATTTTCTTTAGTAATAAGGACAAGTGTGACTTAATCAGAATGATGGAAGTAAATAACGTATCTTTTCTGTGTGTCGGCACTTCAGGCCAATTTTAAACGTTGGTTATAGTTTGTAAATTGTAGTCAACGCTTTCAATAAAGAAGAAAACATTGCTGCACTGCGAGTTACAGACAAAATTCGCATTGAAAAAGGTGATGTAACTGAAAGAAATATACAAAAGTTATTTTCCTAAGATTAACCACGTAGCCTTCAAGCTTTAAAAACTTTAGGGAGATACTTCATTACAGTTCACTGATCGACCATAAGCCACATTATACGACAAGTGAAAAATCTACAAACATTTCTAAAATATTCCAACACAATTAATTGCAATTCCTCGTGAATGTCAAACTTTGTCACACACAATCTTTCCGGACAACTTATTATCTGATTAAAGCCTCCCGAGGAACATCAAACACGACAATCACATACATACGCCCTACTGTTGCAGTTGCTCATGGGCGGGATACCTTGAACTTTGCGGGCGAAGGCAGCTGCCGACGGATGTTACCGCCCAAGCCAAGCCGCTGCAACAGATTTAGCTCTGCAGCGGTAGTTTCATTACCCCACACCGCAAAAAGAATTGACCACGAGTTTAACGTGTGTATATAAAAATCTGTCCCTGTTTATGTCTGTCTATCATATGACAGACACTTGCAAGTTAATGAGGTAATTTGGATTAAGTGGATGAGTTGTTAATTTGTTAATAAGCAAAAGCTTAACAAAATGGCCTTGATTATAAACCCGTCTGTCCGTTACCAATCCAACCCACAAAATATATAAGATACGAATCTGAGAATTTACAAGAATGCACCTTGATATTCTTCGGATCTGACTAAGATATCATTTAAAATATTATTAGTTGTTTTATAATGATAAGCGTACGTTAACAATACTTTTCGTGCTTAAGTATCTTTGAAATTTCGACTTCTAATATATTCAAAGGATATTGCCCTGTTTGGCAGATGATCAACAAATTTTTCAATAGTTGTTAGGAGTTCAACTGAAAATCAGCTATGAGGCGTTAAATTGCGTCAAAGCATGCCATACACAAATTAGTGCCTGCATTGTCACGTACACTATTATTGTTGTATATAACTGTTGTTGATTGTTCTCGAGAGTTAAAATCCTTACTTTATACTTAAATTTTGATTAAACTTGTCAAATAAATGTTAAAGAAACAAGCATAAAAACAGACTGGAAATACAACTTGGCTATTAACAATATGTATTTTTCGTTTTTAATATGATAGGCAAACAGCAGTGGGCTCATCTGAAATACGTAAGACAATCTTGTTTTATATGATAAACAAATTTGAAATTGCTATAACTAAACCGATTTTTAATTGGCTTCTCACTTTTTCCTTAAACAACCTATCTAACCCAAATAACTTAAATATTTATTTGAAAAGGAGATATTTATTTGAGGAGGAGTCGTGCTGTCGACTTAGTTAATGTGATTATATATCGGGCATTCGAAACTTAATACATTGAAGTAGACACGCACATTACAGCACTTTACGATCTTTCGAAGTTGAAAGTACATAATGTTTAACATTCATAAAAAGCTTTGTAAGTCACGGAAATTGATATCAGAAATTATTTATTTAGGAATAAACATGACAATGAAAGCGTTCAGTTACTATCAACAATATGTTTACGTTGTGTAATAATACATGATTAGAAGAGAAACAATAATAATTTGATGGCTCTGTAGCGTAGCGGTTGTGTAAAACAACCGGGACAGTTGCATTTAAAAATATGTAACTTGTGTTCTGTCTTGGTAACAGGCTGCTTGTGGCCGGATGAGTGTCAAAAACAACAGGAATTTCGCGTATTAAATGCAGTGGGCGGAACTCCTAATAATTTATAAGTTCCGTACGGGTCACGTACCACCGTTCATAGATGGAAAAGTGCTATGCGCCTTTCGATTTCAGTCTATGAATTTCCGAATACTCGAAATAAAAATAAAATAAGGCTTCTAGATCTACTGATCTTGGAGGTGTTCATGGGCAACAGAAATCGCTTTATATAAGTGAACTGTATGCTCGTTTGCCTTATATATAAAAATATATATAACGAGAGACTTTCTTTTGAGATAATTTATTTTTTGTCTAAAACAAAGGCAATTTCCGAGTCCTTACCGCCTCACTTCTTCTAAACCATGCAGCGGATGTCAGTACGTGTATGGGTGTAAAACGGATAGTTTTTTACAAAATACGTTTTAATAGCAATTATATATCTGTATTTTAGGTCCTAAAATCGAAATGAGGTAAGTTTTTATTACCTAGATATAGAGTTCAAGATTTTTTTAAGTGATTTATATGGATCCTACACATGACTTCCAATTTCATGACTTGCGCTACTATGCTATCGACTTTATTGATTTGACGAATTCTTGAGCTTAAATTCTCATTAATTAGACAAGGCAATGTCTATTTATTTTTTAAAAAAATTGGTAAATTACATATTCAAAATTATTATAATAATAGCATTTTTTAACTCTTTTATTTACTTTTTAAATCCTAAGGAAGTTTCTAGGTATATTCCTTGGGATACTATTCATATTTATATATGAGAGTAAGCGAAAAACGAGGCAGGAATCTGATAGCCTAAATTATTGTAAAATTACACCATCTTATCTTATAGGTAAAACAATAATTAACTAAAATTAAGATTTTAAGTCGTTAATAAATACCGGTAAGCAATTATTTACATGTGAATTTAGAAAAAAATTGTTATAACAGGAAATAAGATCTTACAGATAATTTAGAAGTAAATGTTTGTAAAATGTTATAGACCGTTGTTAAAAACTTTAACTAAAGAATTACGTAGCGTTCTAATTACATGTTTATACAAATAACATGTAAGACCCGTGGAAAATCGAACCCGCGAACTCTCGATGCAACCGCTATTGAACAAACAAGTTTCCTAATGAATCGTGTAAATAACAAGACATTAAAGTCTAAAGTTTTACTCAAAAAAATTTTAAACCATCGTATTAGATTTTTGTTTATATCGCTTCTAAGAAGGTTCAAATCAAAAAATAAAGAAAAGTCTTATCGTTAATTATGTGAAGTGAAAATAATTTTAAGGATACAGACCACGGTCTTTACCTCCTTGCTGGCGATGTTGTACAGAAGAGCTGTTCCACATTCGCGTAGCTCGCTCTGATCGCTTAGCATGCACTGGACGCACACCTAAAATAGTATTCATATTAGAACCACTCATTGCTCCGAGGTGCTGCGTTTTATTTATAGTCGATAACAATACAAGTAAGCTAGGTTACTTCTCATAAAAGTAAGAGCGAGTGAAAATCCTGCCAGTTGGTCCAAGTGTTTGGAAGAAAGATTTGGCGGAACGAAGGGGCAAATAAAGCTGAGCTGAATTTTCACCTTCACGTGAGTGACAGGTATGAAAAGAAATGAAATTTTCTTACAATTAGTGATTTCACTTTAGTAAATACCTTTGTGGTAACCCTTATATTGGAGAGAGCATGACCACGGTGTTCCCATTCACTGATGTAAAGCAGCCATTCTGATGATGAGGTGTTCTCAAATAAATTGCACATCTGTGTTAAACAACGTTTACTTTAACATGGTTTATTACGCAGCTTATAAAGAAAGACCCCACATTCTTTTTGACCTTATTTTTTTAAATTATATTGGCAACTTGCTCTAGAGTCTGTATGGCTTTTTATTTAAATGTTTTTTATATCAATAAATTTTCAAGGTTTCCTTGACAGGAATAAGTTTAATTTACGATATACCGAGGCCACGGTTTTAAACCTAGCAGGTTTGAAAACATATATGTATAGTGTTTACATTATACTTTCCATAAATAAATATTTCGATTTAAATCTTTGAATTTCTGAATGTTCTAAATAAAAATACTTAGTCGGCTGTCCATCATTGAATGTCAAGTTAGAAATGACTGCTCTTCGCTAGTAAAAAACAATACGAAATTTAAAATATATAAAAATAAAATAAAATATATATAAAAACTTTTGAAACTAAATTTCGTAAACTAAACTTTGAGTTTATTGAGACATTCAAATTCCTGAAAGAATATCTCTCTGATGGTAAATGATTCATGGAACGGTATACAATGAGTACCAGTCAGTTTCATATATACTTACGAAAAGTGCAAGTGCCTGTTGTTCATCTATGGGCAGAGAGTCGATGGAGTGCGCGTAACCGAGTAGCGCATGTTGCTTCCTGTCCTGATGCAGCACCAGAGATACGTCATCGCGCAAAGCGCTTGCGGCCAAGCAACGCAATGCTGCGCACCGAGCCTCGCTCTTAATGCTAGGGTCAGATAACACTCGACCTACGAACGTGAGAGAAACATTTTTTATTTCTGTAAAAGATGGCGATGGAGAAGCCAGATGGAAGTCTTACTTTGCAACGACAAGATACAATACGTTTTTAAAAATAGGACTGAATATGTTGAAATATTAGTAAGTTGCTTTACCAATTTTATTTCTAAATTATATTTAAATCCACGCGGACATAATCGCCCGAACTTATATATTAATTTCGAATGTAAAATTCTACACATATTCATTAACAACGCATCATTAAATTTTTAGTGTAAACTTTTACTGTTTTATAAAAGTAAAAATGATGTTGATGTGGCAAATAATTGTATAAATAAATAATTGTAAAACGTACAACACTAACAGTTGCTTTAAAACCAAAGTGACTCACCAATAAAACTGAGGAAGTCATCACCAAGAACCCAGCTTCCTTCACCTTGGACTAAGTACTGCTGGAGCTCGTCCAAGCTTTGTTTTTCTTCAGGTGATAACTCAACGCCTTCTAGCGTTTTTGAGAAGGCTTCAAATTCTAGATTGGCCTGAAAAATATGACACCAAAATATAATACTTACGAGCCAAATCTTCAATTATATTTATCTAATACTCCTCCGAAACAGCTCGACCAATGTTTATGAAATTTTATATGCATATTCAGTAAGTTTGAGAATCGGCTACTATCTATTTTTCATCCCCCTAAATAATATTACCATAAATATTAAGAGTGGTCCACCTGTAATTTTTTTCTTATTTTTTTGGAAAAAATCATTTTGTTTCCGTTTTTTTATGATACAGCATATAAAAATACATACAACTCCAAATGTTCACACCCAAATTTTATATATTTATGTGGCAAAATGACGTTTGCTAGGTTAGCTAGCAAACGTCATTTCTATATATGTACAAAAGAATTTCAAGAAACGTAAATTGGTTAATCATGGCGCATTAAAATGAAAATGTTCTGGAGAAACACTTGGCACATTACAGCCATACAAGTTATTAACGCCCCCAGATATTACGGTTCTTTTACATCATCCATATAAATAAACACAAAATTCTAGACCCGAGTCAAACAGTCAACTATCATTTAAATTTTTTGTAATATTATATACTTGATGTCGCTGCTCATCTTCGTATCTACTTATTATCCATAAAACATCTAATTAAATTAAATTAATAAAAAAAGATATAATAATATTCACAGTATCGTTGAGTTTAGTCTGCTTATTACGTTACCAATACATAGTAGATACAACATTTATAAAAAATAATTGAAAGTAAAATTCCTAAATAATATATTCAATTTATTTGCTTTAAGTTTTACCACTGTTGTTGATCATGTTTTCTTGTAGATAAAAAAAATCGGATATTACTTCCAGCGATATACATTAATGTTTCGGCAATCGGCCACCGTTTATAAATTAAATTGGAAATTTTATACGGTTGGCATTGGCCTGCCGGTTTATTACTCCTTGAATATTATAAAAACACGAAAACGGCTATGTAAAGCTAAGTAGTACTTTATACCTAAATAGCAATCGTATTATTACTTATTGCTACAAGGGAATCTGTAAGCGATCAAAAATTCTCTGAACTTAGATTGTATTCGCAATTGAAGTGAGTCACGCGATGCATTAACGAATGCGTAAACATATGTTCAGTATCATAAAATATTTTATGAATCCTGCCAAATGGCAAAATACTTCATAAATTTTTCATCTTTGAAGAATTTTTAATGCTAGTCTCAGTGAGCACCTTTTGGCAAAAGCAAAAAACTATATCTCCTAATAGTATAAAGGACAATATTGTGCGCTTATATGCTTATTGTAAATAATACTACAAATTTTGAAACGGATTTACTAACATACTATGTATATATTTTTAAAGGATAATTTCCTATATACATCGCAAACTAATTAAACTTTGGACAAGAGCAAAATACTACATTATTTATGTTTTAATTTAAATCTATGTACCTAATTAAGAAGTCGAATGTAAAAGTTAGTCCCTTTTCTTCATTAGTAAATTACAGCCATTTCAGGCTATCGCGGGTAGCAAATAAATGATAAGAAAAAAAAATTGATTCTGAGGTCACTACATTATGAATATACCAATACAAATAATTATAAGTCCTAATAATATAACAAAAACTTACGTCAATATCCCTGTAAACCACAGGTGGATCCCTGGCCCTCTTTCGTTGTTCCTCTACACGACGTTCCTCAGCCTCCACATCCAGGTCACGAGAGCTGGGACCAGCAAGGGATACCGGCTCTCTGGCTTCCACTGCTTCCATAGCTTCTGCCATTTCTGCAGACATTATTCTTCATATATCAATTGTATCACTTTAAATTGACAATGCTTACACATACCAGTGTAGACATCGAATGAATAATTAAAATTAAATAGTCTGTTATTACGAAACATTACAAATTAAGCCCTACGATGTCTTAAGAAAATTTTAAGATATCCTATATGATAAAAAAATCGCAAATATAAAACCAATTTATGCGGCACGCTAAATAGATTCGCGAACTCTATACCAAGTTATTTTAAGCTACAGACACAAATGTTTTTAGTCCTTACGATGCGGTTATTAGTTTAATATTGAATTTATATTTAGTAATAAGTCAAAAATAAACATGATTAACGTACGCACTTTACCTCCCACTAAGAAATTAATAAACAAAATATAGCACGTTGTCACACCGGAAGAGCGCTTCACTTCAAATACACTTTTGAGTGATTTCTCGACGTATCCACTCCAACACACGTGCAAACCCACGTTGCGACAGAAATAACCATAAATCCTACCACCACCTGACCTACCTTCAAATTGCCACAACCAACCAAACGATGGTAACAGTCCTCTAGCCGCGATCGCACTGCTTCAAATTCACAGTGCTCTGGCGAAATGCCAAAATCAACCAATGCTTCATCACTATATATTTATAATCGCACATCTAAACACGAAACCATGGTTTTCCCATATATTAATGAATTGGAAAACATTGTGATGTTCATGCATTTTTATTGAGGTTATCTTGTGGTGAAATTTTGCATTTATTAAGATCATGCGCCGGGGTTTCGAGTGGCGGCCTATTTCAGGAACGTTCAACTGGCCAGGCAATAAATAGACGGGGTCGATCACATTTGTCTAGCGTTCCTCGTTGTTCTATTAAGATTTTCGTCGTCACCTTTGTTTTATAATCACGTGTTAAATATAATACGTGCATATTAAATCAAATATAAAAACCATAAATCATTTAGTGATTAAAATTTCGTACCATATCGTAATTAATGAGTTACTAATCATATCAACAGTTGCTATCTATAGGGTTAAAGATAAACGTAAGGTTTCGACACCCTGAGAATGTATCCCTGTGAAAAAATAGAGACAAAAAACGTCCCTTGGGCCAATTTGTCATTCTAAGGACAAGCAAATTTAGATATTTTATTTATTAGTAATAAATAACGTATGCACTCACCCTCAGCATCATCCCCGGTGCCACCTTGTTCCCGCAACTTCTTACGTTTCTTTTCCTTTTTCCTCTCTTTACGCGCTAATTTCTCTGCTATAGTACTCCTTTTAGCGTCCAACTCCTGTGATACTATCCTAAGGGAAAATGTAATTTATATCAAGACTATTTTCTATTGACCTTTATTGAAACTGTTAGTTTTTATGTATCAATGTTTATCTTATAAGGTGAAACAGCTGAGTCAACGTTAATTATATATAAGTATTTAATTATACGTAGCATAATTTATTAACATAATTTTGTATATGCCACTTTTAGTGTTACCGTATTAAAACAGAAGACATTCAATACGCTATAATTTAGATATAATCTTTATCAGTAGTTGTATTACGAAGTGCTTTTAAGTTCTTTTTTTGAATAAACAAAAGTAACATGTTCATATCAGAGATACGAGAAATGAAAAAGAAAATCTTCAAAATTGTACACTTTACTAAACTAGATGGCGTTGTATACGAAGTTCGTTTACGTTAGGGCAAAACAATTTCGTATGCTTTAGAAAACACATATTCTATTCTGATTCTTTTTTAATGATTAAGGTTTTATGGTCCCAAGTTTGGTTAAGGTTATTCTAGTCTACAAAAAAATAACTACTTGTCATTTGCGGTGTTTAATAAAATTTCAAATATGGAATGTTACATTTTGATAGTCACGGTATTGAGGGTCATAAAAAGGAATTTTTAAATAGCTTCTATAATTTAGAAGGGTCGCGATTGATCGGCATTAGTTCTATGAAGCGCGCGATAAGCATTAGCAGCGCGAAGTAGCACACATAGCCCAGCTGCCGCAACGCGAAGTGCCCGCACGTGGTTCGATCCGTTGGACCTATGCCACAATATTTGTTAGAATGTTCTAGAAAGTTAAAACTATTCTAGCAGTTTGTACATTTTAAGATTATCGCAGGTTTTTAGACACGTGTAATGTTTGTTTAATATGTTTACTCTGAACATAATTAGTTGAAAAGTTACAAATTTGTTACTTTTTGTCTCAAGATTTTCATACAATAAAGAAAATAAGACCTCAGTCTAATTTTCTTAAAATTCATTCAAATGACGATCAAAAGTGAAAAACATATTTTCTTAAACCAAAAAAAGACAAGTCATGTCGTAAGCACAAACTCCACTGTTGCAAGCAACGATTCAAAGCGGTTAGGTACCTCTACCACATGCAATGAATTGAAATAAAAAATATAACACTGATATAATCATAGATAGAAAGGTCCCGTTTCGGCTTCATTCTATAAATTTCCTAAAACTCGAAATTACAATACATAATACTGACAGCAGATCGTTAAATTCCAATCATATTATAAATATGACAGCCCTGTGAACCTGATTGTCAAATTCATCAGATATAAAACAATCGTAATAATAGGTATGGAGCCAGGATAATAAAAAACATACGCTCTAGCACTCGGTTCAGTTGCGAAATCAAATGTAAGCCTTACGCTAATGAAATGAATAACGTAACCCAAGATGTAAAAATCGAAATGAACGCGAGCGAAACTAGTATTTTATATGTAAGAACCCTTGCTTTGATTAGTGACATCCAACTTTGCAGTGTGAACAGAGTATTTATTAGGAGTAAACTGTGGCATTAAGTTGTTTCAAATTTACCTAGCTTCCTCAATTTGATTATTAAGCGTCAGATAATCTGGACTGTCCTGGCGGCTGTGACGTACACCATTCGCGTACACTGCCTGCAAAGGAATATTATTTTAAAATCCTGGCAAGAATAATTTTCATCAAATATTTAATATTATAAAGAATTATCGGAGCAGCGACAACATATAACATTCAAGATCGGAAGGACATGCCATTTTTTTCCTTTACTTGTTTTATTTACTGTTCCTACTCTATAGGTCCCAGTTTGGTTTATTTTGAACGAACTTATTTTATGAAGTGTTAAAATTTTGTATCGTAATACTTTCGTCACAGGCAAAGTTATAATATTTTAGAAGTCCATTATTCTTATCTAATCTTATATATAATTTATATGTATAAATGTATAAAAATTGATGATGGAGTCAGAAGCAAGATTTGTTTATTTTTTTAACTATTAACATTCTATTCTTAAATCGATTTATAATATTTTAATGTATTGAATAAAACAATAAATATATATTATTTTCATTTGTATCGCAGCCGTTTTAGAAATCTCTTAAATTCTAGTATCTTACAAGAAGTTAGGGTAGCTATGTGTATATATTTCATACACACTGACGCGATAATAAATGTCTAGAACTTACGATTAAACTAGCTATTAAGGAGGCGTGGTACTTGGCCCACTCTCGTTTTAGTTTCTTTTGGCACAATTTTGGGATGCATTTTTCTGTGGATTTAGTTAGTTACTTTAAGACAAAGTTTTAAACATAAACCTTATTTTTTCTTTTAACATCTGAATGACAATCGTATTCAAAAGTTTACACTTGTGATAACGCGATAAACGTATTTTCAATATAATTGTTCTATAGAAAGGAAACGCCTCAAAAAAGACGTAATAAAGTATAAGGTTAGACTATAGTGCTCCTATGTTGATTTATGTGCGATTCTATAATATTTTAGTGATAGGAATCTAAGAAAGAAAAAGGAAAACGTCTATGTAAGGATTAAGGAAGTGTTAAGATGAAACAAATAACTTTTACATAGAACAGGGCAGTGTGATTTCGACTATACTAATACATGTATGTATGAAAATAGCTATGTGTATTGTCATCTTACTTGTGTCCCATCAGGCACAAGTTGACCCAACAGTGCTGTGAGAGCCATCCTCAGTGGCGCGGGGAGATTTCGCTCTGCCTGCAACATGATGTGCTTTGGCACATTCCCACCGCAGAGGAACTGTGCCACTTCATCAGAGAAATGATTGCAATTGTGTTCAAGAAGACGGTACGCCGAGCCCCTGTAAAGAAAACCAATATAAATTCCATTCAATCTCTCAAAAATGACATACAGAATGGATCAGAATGTTAAATTGAATTGAGAACATGAGAATAACCAAAGCAAATCAAAAAAGTTTATATATATCAACTCAGATACATGATCGCTTCTTAATCAAGACCGCGTACAAAGTCAAGACCAGGCCTTACTCTGAGAAGAACAGCCAAGAAACCCGGTCGGGTTCTCTTTTTTGATCTTGTAATTAGATCCTACATAATGGTTGTGGCAAAATTGAAACTTGATACAGACAAAATTGTATATATTGAGTTTCTTTGATGAGGTGGCTGGTAAAGCGATAAATGCAATTTACGATAAACTGAGACGGCAATATCTAACATGTCCCTTTTTCCATTTTAAATAAGAGAAAACAAAACAGTAATATCAAGTAGTAGACAATACAATAGATACTTATATCTAATTCTTAGTATGGAAGAATTATATAGAGAAAATAAATTATTTAGAACGATAAATATATTATTAATGTTATACGACTGAAATGAATACCAGTATAGGTAGATATCAGTTATATAAAATATTACATTAACAATGTTTAGTCTTTAAAACTTACGCGTATGTGGACGTTGCGAGACCTTCTATGTACTGGTTAAAAACTTGAAAGGGCACGAATGTGTTACCGAGCCTTTCGATTTGTTGCGGTGCTCCCAGCGCCGTGCTTCCCTGTAATCAAAGACAACATTTAAAAATAATCTCAACGCTAGCAGAAACGTCAGCGAACTAATGTATCTATTCTTTTTCTAAATATTTCTAGCAAATATGAGTTTTATATAATCAACGAATAAAGTCTATCCGTTGCAAAGGGATGTATTAGAAAGCCTGTCGTGTATGTTGGTTGTCTGTATCGTATCGTAGTTTCGTGCCGAGTAGGCCGATTTTGGTGATTCTTTGGGCGAAAGTTGAAGTGATCGTAATGGTCCTTCGAAAGACGAGCATTTTGTTCAGATGTTCAATGAATAGTCGTCAGAAGTTACTTTAAATACAAAAATAAATAAGATAATGAAAAAGAATATTTTAATGATTTTTTTGTAATTGCATAACAATAAATAATTTATATGCACTTTAATATTATGTCTTGCTATCAGATATTTCGCCGGCGACTGAAATAGAAATACAGTCTAGGACATACGTAAGACAAGGATAAAAGAAACTATAACAAGCATAGAATGTGGAGCATAAGGAGAGACGGATATGCATTATTCGTGTTTGATGTATTTTGAGCTCGGTATTAATTATCTTTCTCCAACCCTTTTTATACTTATTTTAATTCATATTATAAAAAGATTTTTTTTTATTCAAATTTTGTGTTTTCACTATCCTGATTAACGACAGTTATAGCTGTAATAAGTGAATTTTCTTGTATGATAACAAATTAAGGATCAGCTTTAAATATAACTTGAAATTTATCCTGTGACATCAAAGACCCAAAGGTGAAATAAACCATAAATCAAGATACGTAATACCACGAAAGACGTAAAGAGCTGTGTTTATTTCCTAAATGTCAGTTTGGCGCTGAGCCCACTTCTCTTCTTCAGGAATTTACAACCAGATGAAATAATAAACATTACCAGTATTACTGGGTCTCTGAACAATGGTAAATCGCAAACAAACAGAGATTTTTCGAACTGGTTATATCCTGCATACCTCATTACGAGTACTGCCTATAAACGATTACATCATTCTTGTAAATCTGAAAGTTACTTATAGACCCCATAGAAAGAAATAAAAAAATATTATATCATACTTAGCATAAGTAATTTAAGATATTTTTAGCACAATAACTATTTCATCCAGCCCTATTCTTATTTCTAAAAGAAAAACTTGTTTGAATTAAATTTTTATGAAACGTTTCGGACATCTGTCATGATCGTATTTCTAAACAAGTTAATAAGAACGTCATTATAAAACGCGATTACAAAAATAAAATGGATACACGCTTGGTATATAAATAACACAAATATAAGCGACACTGCGTTCTGTGACGACTTAAATACAACATTTCTTCTACACTACCGGAATTGCGCCGGTTTCGCCCGGATGCAATTTACTGAAGTGAAGCAGAAACTTACAATAGATTACCTCCTGATTTAATACTTAAGTTTTACCTGGATTATAACGCCTGATAGCATTATTTGAGTTTTAAATGTCTCATTTTATAGAAAGGATTTGAGCCCTACGGCCGGTGTTTTACGTGACTTCCCTATTAGAATAGATCAAGAGGTCCAAGTGAAGAAATGCTTAAGTTTCCACGATTGTATAGTAGAACATGTTATCTATAAGTATTCATATATATAATAAGGACGCATTTATAATTTTTTTTTCTTAAAATAACAGTGACTCATGAATATTCTTTCCGTTGATTCGAAGCGGTACACAAACAGATGTAGATAGCGTTTTTGTTTTATTTAAAGAAGGTTATATATAATTAATACTTTATGATGTATGTCGAAAACTTTACTTGCTATGATCAATATGAAACGATGACAGCGAAGAATTATTGCTTCATTATTGGCAGCGTCGGATATTTATCGAATCGCAAGATAGGTATGTCTTTGGATACTTTGTGTTTTACAGCGATTACAGAAATGTTTTAAGCGTTATAATGGCTTTAGAAGAATATAAGCTATTTTTACCACGCATTTGTACGTAACAATATAGTTTAATCTTAGAAGTGAAATTTCAGAAACTTCTAATTCATCGTTTAAGTTCTCACACCGTACGCAAAAAGTTAACAGAAAACTTAAAATTTTCCACAAAGTTTAGCTTAATTAGAAACGATTTACTAATTTATAATGGGGTAATATTTAATAGACCTAAGTTAAATTATATTTACATAAAGTTAAAACAATAATAAAAATATTATTATTGTTGCAATAGTATTTTGTAAATTCTACACACTTTATTCATTGTCTTTGGAGTTTCTATTTTTAACTTACACAGAGTTACAATTTAAGCCACGCATTATCGTATCGAAGAAAGCTTATGTAATTCGGACGACTACACAATAATTTGTTATCATAACGATGACAGAGTCAAAATAATATTTTTATCTCTCTTCTTTTTTCTCTGCTTTTCTAATAGTTATTTGCCATTCTTAAAAAGTTTTTGATCTAAGTATCAAAAATATTTTGATATTATATAAAAAATTAGTGCCAATAATTTCGTTATTTATTGTAAGAACATTTTTATCATGATATGATTCACAGTTTAAAAAGAACTGCAATAAGTTGTTTAAGTCGTGAATAAGAATAGATGCCGCGTGGGCATTCCACAACGCTTTCTTTCAAAGAAATTCTGTGATATTTTATAAAATATAACTTAAGTATAGATATTTATTATTTTAACTGACAAACGACAGATGTAATACAATTTTGATTAATTACAATGAACGAATAATCAGAACATAATATATAAAATATATAATTATTATAACGGAAGGAAGCGTTATTATTTACTTGAACTTTGTCATATTACGTTACTGAAATCCTAAGAGCTGATCTGACAGAAAATCCAAGAGCTAACTTGTATTTTATTACCCTAAATAAATTTACTTAGTACACTACTTGAAACTCAAGTTAGGTCTACATGTACCATTTTTTCAATATTCA
>JAOSYY010000010.1:3454356-3482879 GCA_025727935.1 Hebomoia glaucippe
ATTACCCTAAATAAATTTACTTAGTACACTACTTGAAACTCAAGTTAGGTCTACATGTACCATTTTTTCAATATTCACAGACTTTGTTGGGATATGACAAGTTCCCTTCACAATGTTGGCCTAAGGGAAGATGCTAAAGCTAAAATCTGTGGACATCGCCCTTATAAATGCCAACTATCCGTTGCCAATGCTCTGTCAAAATTGGAGATTCCAAAACACGTGTCTTTGTTGCGCGAGCGCATCTGGGTACATGCAACCAATTTGTCTACGACGAATACCGTTTAGTTCATAACTGTAGCTATGGTTATATTGAATAGTAGAACACCAATGATTTATTTAATTTATACATGATCTATTAATTTACTTTGCTTAACTTCTAGTTGTAGTTTAGTTCTCACTAAGTACCTAGAATGGAAAGCTTGAACATTGAAAGCGTTTACTTTTTATAATGTTTTTTTTCTTTTGTGATTCCGTAATTTATGTTCTAGACCTATTTCTTACGGCGTCTTACCGGTGTGCAGGTGTTGATGCCGCTTCCGCCGTAGAAATATTCACGCTCGTACACAACTATTGCTGTATGCCACACACCTTCCACTTGATGACCTGTAACAGACAATAATTGTATTTAAGTTATATAATAATACTAAATTACAGTTTATTTCATTCGTTAACGGTATTAACTATTTAATATTTTATATAAAATTATTAAGAATTTCATTACTAGAAAAATCATGATATTTCAAAGGACAAATAAGTAGGTTCATTAAGTACAGTTCACCTGAACACGATAAAAGTTTCAAAAACTTTCCGTATTTATTGGCGATCTAGTAAATTCATACTTACGCTAATATAAAACCTTTACTTGCTTTAGTGTAGGCAAAGTGATAATGTAATATGGTATGAACGTTAGATGCTAGTCTTTGAGAAAATGAAATGCATTTCTACTAACTATAATAGATAATATACTGTCGTAGAAAAGAATCCTTGAAATAGAGCAGTAAACTAAACAAACATGTTAATAGCGCGCTAGAAAATTTCACATCTAGGTCACTGTTGTTTTTCTAGTTCATAGACATTCCAGGTGACATAAATCATGGATTCTACATTTTTTATATTTTTACGAAACCCGTCGTTCTATCTGATAATCAATGGCGATACTATTTATTAGGAGGGTATGCTTACTTAATATACAATATTTTTGTCTAAAACACATTAGAAAACTCTATTACATATGTTAATGCTCTATAAAGATCAAAGAAGATTCTACACAATGTGTTAACATAAAATATTCATTTGTCAACCTATTAAGCATTTGTTATTAATTTATTTGTGAAGATTTTTAAGTGTCTAATTTGCTTTAATCCAAAGAATGGACAGTTTTATTTGATTTAAATTAATATTTTTTTCAGACATTTATTTTATTGATTAAAGGTAAGCTCGAGTAAAAGTAAACTACAGCAGAACATACAAAAAAATTAAAAGCTTTATTGGCAGAGAAAGTAGTAAACACAATACCTAATATGGATGAAGATAGGGCTGAAGCTAATCCTTGAGTAAGATCATAGATGTATAGATCTACAGGTACGCCTTCAGAAACCATTTTGGCAATTTTTTACCTGTCAAATTTAAAGCAAAAATTATTTTAAGAAATGATAACTATAAAACAAATTATAGCTAAAATTAAAAAAAATATATTGTAAATTTAAAATCAAGATTAAATATATTATATATATAGTTAGTATGTAAATATTACACCCAAAAAGGAATGCCTGCAATTTCTAGTAAATAAAAATCTAATGATATAATTTTGTTAACATTTCCTTCAGACATTCATAGACAAGTCACAAATTTTAATTAAACATTTTAAAAAATGTATGGTCCTATGCAATTCTTCAAATACATGGTTAAGATTGAAGAGTTTTGTAATATATTAAAGTAGAAAGGATATATGCAAAATTTTAGTTAATATATTCAATTTAAATACTATTTACATACTGACATATTCCTCTACTAATTTTTACCTGTACTAGTCTGTTAGTATTGGTATAATGCACTGTTACATCACAATGCATATGTCAAAAGATAACAATAAAATCCTTTAAAATATATATAATAACAAAAATACTTTGTTTATAGATTATCTGAAGTCATCTAATATTTTTAATAAAAATATTTTTTATTCTTTTTTAATTAGGTAAGAAATATTTAAATACAAACCCCATATATTTAAATGAAACTCATTAAAAATAAGTAAACACACTGTACAAAAGGGCTTTTGATCACTCGTTCACTTTAGTTTATTCAATTACAATGTTTACGATATGTATAATGAGAGCAGAAATGCATCGCACAAGCTGCGCCGATGCAGCGTACGATACCTGTATATTCGTTCCTGAGTTCTGGCGCCGTTTCTGCCTTATACGTGACACCCACACACTATACGTTACTGGTCTATTTATAATACCTATGCTGGAATCATCTTCCGTCGTTTTCACCTATTTAAATCCAGCTAACACCGGCGTAGGCTGATATGAAATACTTACACAGCAGTAAAAGACTACAGTCGCCGAAATTTGATAACGTTGTTTTCTATGAAAGTAGCATGTAGTAGAATACAATATATTAGGTTTTATTCATTTTACCAAGTTTTGGATTGTTAATAATTTTTTGAGTAAAAGTAGTTTATTTTTTGGTTCAAATTTACAATAACACAATTTATGACATATCAAATCATATATAATATCAATCAGTTGTTTATAAGAAATTAGTTGCGAAATTATCTTTTGGCAATCATATGTCAGATGTCATTTACTAATGATATTTGAATAGATTAAAACGAAACATGTCTATTCCTGTTACTCGTTTAGAAAACATAAAATCATTATATATAACATATTATAAGATTGGCAACCAAGCAAGTGTTATTTAATCCAAAGTATTTTTCCATTTTAAATATATTAAATGAAGGTAAAAGGAAGTTATTTTAATGAACTATTAATTCGCAAAAAAATATTATTCTTAAACGACTAAAAGTTGTAGTTGCTCAACTTCTGGTTTTGTTGTCTTGTCATTGTCAATTTCAATTTGTCATGTCATGTCAATATAGTGCTGTGAAATAATTATTTTGGAAAACATTATGTCAGGGTCAAAGAAAATGGTAAAATACTTGTTTAATTTGAAATATAGAATAATACTTAAAAGATTCTAATGAAAACTCCCTACAACTTGAGCTTTTGTAGACTCTCTTTGGGCCCTAAACCTTAGCGCTCTTTACGTCAACTTTTTGAATTTTCTGCGATACTCTAAGCGTTATATACAAAAGTTTCGTAATTTTAGGGTCATAAGTTATTTGTATTAATAGAATTTAACTTATACGGTACTTTAAAGTGTATACAGAAAGTGATGACTCGGCACAATTTGAATGCTTTGTCACAAGTTCATTGGCGTAGTGGTTGACCTCTTGCAATGTTTCGTTCGCAGATACTACGTGTGCAGTCATCGGAGGGAACGAACCGTATCGAAGTTTTGGACACAGATGTGACGGCGAAGTTATTTGAGCGTGTTTACGAAGCTTTTCATTTGAATACCTTTGGTTTTGCGCTACATAAAGACCGCGCACATAGAGAAGAAATCATATCAAGCAAATCACGTCAGCTCAAAGACTACGGTTTGCAGCATGGCGATATGCTTTACATGAGTCCTGTAAATGGAGCTGTACTTTTTGATCAGCCTTCAACCAGTACTGAAGTAAGGATTTTATATATTCGGAAGTATGTTTAATGTGTTCCTTCATATATTTTGAAATTGAAAACTGCTTTTATAATTAGCTCCTGTGAATGCAGTGGTTGCAGTTTGGTCAATTAAATAATATTAAGTAGATTGACAAATAACTGATTATTAAAAATATACAGCATCAACCTAATTTATTTTAAAAAAGATGTTTGTTGCAGTATTTGATCTACTTTGACTATGCAACTGAATTGCATGTTAATGCATTTTATATCATACTAATGTTGTTTTTTTCATTTCTTATAGACTTCCAATAAACCATTTGCTATTGAAGCTGGACCTTCAACATCTTCAGTGTCTTCAGCTCCACCAAGTGTCCTTAGAAAACAAAATGTTCCTCAAGAAGATGAAGTGGATTTACAACTTTATCAATTATCGGGAAATATACAAAGACAAAGAGATGAAAAACTGTAAGCATTTGTATTTTGAATATTTAATCAGCACTAATATTTCATATAGCAGTATAATCCACTGTTGTACTTAAATAGTTTTTGGAAATTTATTATTATAAGTTTAATACACTAAAGATTTTCCTCTTTTCAGATGTCGTCACAACTCAAAAGGATGTTGTGTACATTGCTCACCTCTCGAGCCATGGGATGAAAACTATTTAAAAGAACACAACATAAAACACATGTCATTCCACTCCTACT
This sequence comes from Hebomoia glaucippe, assembly GCA_025727935.1. Lineage (NCBI taxonomy): Eukaryota > Metazoa > Arthropoda > Insecta > Lepidoptera > Pieridae > Hebomoia > Hebomoia glaucippe. The sequence continues at coordinate 3,458,799 of JAOSYY010000010.1, forward strand.
TACGTAAAATGACTTCCGGGAAGTTCATCACATTGGATGAATTGTCCTGCAAAATTAAGCCAGGTAGTACAAATATAAAGTAAATTATAAATATATGATTTTCAATAACCTCTTTTTTTGGTTTCTTATATACTTATTTCCAAGCTGAGAAATCTGAATTTTTTTTATATATTAAACAGTATCACACATACAATTTTGTTTGTAATCACCACTCTATATGACACATAAGAGAGATTTAAGTTGGTGGCATGATTCAAAATTGTAAATACTTGCAGGTTGTAAAGAACATCCCCCATGGCCACGTGGTATTTGTTCAACTTGTCAGCCTGGTGCTGTCACACTGAACAGACAACCTTACCGACATGTGGACAATGTTTTATTAGAACATGCGGCGCCTGTTGATCGATTTCTGGCTTACTGGCGCTCTACTGGCCACCAACGCATCGGATTTCTCTATGGACATTATGAGAGACATCCAGATGTGCCACTCGGTAACTAAAATAAAAATCACTGTAGTATAACAATTCTAATTGTAGTAAAAGACTTACCATAAAAGTAATATCTCGTTTATTATTAATAAACATACAAAGTCAGTCTCCAAGAGTAATATTCATTCATGTAATTGTATGTATGCAAAATCTTAAATCATTATGTTATATCTTTCATGTAAAATTCATGTCACATGTAGAGTAATTAATTAGATTTTTATACATACACTACTATAGTAGAAACTCTTCTTTGTGATTAAGGTATATAAGTAAAAACTGCTTTTATAAAAAATAATTTTACACACCAGTAACCAGTTCAACTTTAATACATAGAATTTGTAGAAGTTTCATAATTTAAATTTTTTTTTAATTTATAATGACTACTCTAGGCATACGTGCTCGCGTGGCAGCAATATACGAGCCACCACAAGAGTGCTCTCGAGATCATATAACCTTGGCCCCGGATGAGAAGGAACAATTACTGGATGAGATTGCGACAAGGCTGGGTATGAGACGCGTCGGCTGGATGTTCACAGATCTCATGCCACTAGACTTAGCCGCGGGCTCTGTCAAGACTATTAGGTAAATAATGAGAATATAATGCTGTATTTTCATCACTTTTCTTAAACCTTTTTTTTCAATAGCAGTATCGGTAGACGAACAAACATGTAAATACAATAACGTATTAAAATATACACAGAAATCGGGACCACAATAATTTTGAAAATAATGACGAAAGTAATTGTTAAAATATATGTTATTAACACTCAATATTTTAATTTTTTAACTAATTTCAAACAGTACACGTGTTGGAATAGGTATCTTAAGTTATTAATAAATATTGTTCACAGAGGTGTAGACACACACTTCTTGTCAGCCCAAGAATGTATAATGGCAGGGCATTATCAGAACAAATATCCTAATGCCTGCCGCCACGCGTCTTCCGGATACTTTGGATCCAAGTTCGTTACAGTTTGTGTTACCGGTAAGTACAAAGTCGAGATTGACTCAATTAATTACGTTCAGATATATTGCAAATGAAGATTGAAGATATTAATTTGCGATGGCGCTTAAATAATGTTGATAAAGGTACAACGTCAAATTTATACAAACCTAGTCTATATTTCAAATTCGTTGGTGTTTTTAGACCATATCTTGGTCTCGTAATCAATCCTTTGGAGTGTATTTGCTTTTAACAACGGTTTTTGGAAACATTTTCCCTTTGATTATAATAATATACTAAGAATGATTTAAAATTTATTATCCATAAATATCTCAAAATATACTTTGCTTTAGCGCCATCTTGTAGAATTATATAGCAATTGCATATCCTACGGAACTTCATTAGAGTACATAACAATATTTTATTTGGTCGAGATGTCACCTACAGTGATTGAGCCTTATTCTTATGTCGTAATCAGGTGACAGTGAGAACCAGATTCATCTGGAAGGCTACCAGGTGTCTGGTCAATGCGCGGCGCTAGTACGTGACGATATCCTGATACCTACACGGGACGCTCCAGACTTGGGATACATACGAGACTGCACCTCCCAGCAGTACGTGCCAGATGTCTACTACAAGGTAGAGTGATATTACGATGTATGTACATGTAAGCGAAGATATATTTCTTTGTCTGTTTCACTAGCTTCAGCGTTTACAGGCTTCTCTCAGTTGACCAATTAAAACATTTCTTTTAATCTTGTTTATGGTGAAGTCTTAAGCATAGGTAGTATGCAGTTTAACGTAAACGTTGGGGAGTTTAACAAGAAGCGCAAGAAAAGTTTAAATTAGATCTGGGTTTAAAACTTATGTATGTATATGATACTGTTTCTAAGATTTCGCATAACGGACGGACAAACAAACAATACGACTGTAAAAAACAAGATTACGCTAGATAGAAAGACAGAAATACCAACATTAGAGAAAAGTCAGGAACTCTATAATTTTACATGGATATTATTATTTACCCACATTTCCGACTTATTTCTTAGTAAAAATATGTTAAACCCTGCACATGTTTTTTACTCTTCTGTAAAATTGCAATTTTTGACTTATGTTACAACTACAATTACATATAGCAACTTTTTTGATCACTATCATATTTGTCACTACACAATGTAACTCTTTAAATGATTATTTGATTCAACGTGAAATTTTGAATCTCCCATTAAAAAAGTTTTGAAATGTGTTCCTTAGAAATGAAAGCAGTGATTTGTATTACAAAACGTTTAATATTTATATAATAACAAAGCGAATGTTATTATTAATCGCAAAAGCCGAAATTAGAGATTTTTATTGGTGAAAGTACCAATGATATAAAACTCAAACATGAAAAATACATATAACACTTCACATCAGATAATAAGTTAAGTTATTTTCGATCAGTTTTTTTTTTTTGGCCAACCTTGTACTTGAATTATACTGAATATATGTATGGGCTTTTTTTATTTTATTTCGAAGGTGTTAAAATTTAAATGATGCATTTAAATATCACCACTCACAAGACATAAGAAAAGATAAAAAATAATTTTCTTATACGACATGTTTTCATATAAAGATAAATAGTAAGAGTACTATTTACTGTAATAAATAATAATACATATATTAAGCTATAACAAAAGTATCTAGAGGGACGAAGATAGTTGCAGTACTGTAGGATCATGTTTCATTGGGATACAAAATGCACTTTTAAATAAATAATCATAATTATTCCATATATTTATTTATCACAAGTCCAGAATGTAGTAACAGTATTTATGCGTACAGAAAGGTTACAAACAGCCGTTGCGAAAGTATATTACTCCACTCATAAACTATAATATAGAGAAAGTAATGGCTCTGTAATTAAAAATTACACGTATAACACGATGTAAATTTATCAAGATACTGTGGGACGGACAATGGGCCTGCACTAATTTTAGTTGACACAAAACAAACATTCAATTTCGAACCATTCCATTCACAGTTCAAGAATTAAAGCGTGCAGTCCTTTTGACCGCTTCAGTAAATAACCCCTCGGTGACCGGATGACGCATGGCCTTACACATTAGAACGAAATCACGAAAATACAATGATAAATAGTAAATATAATATATTTTCAATATTTAAGCAGGCACTGTGACTCCGCGAACTGCACCATTATATACACTTATCATCACAGTCTTAACATACGAGATTCACAGTTTATTGAAGTAAATCTCATCAATACATCAATATAGCATTATTATTACAAGTAACATTTTTGTAAATATAAATCTATTTTAGACGACAATATAACGACCGATTTAGTATAGGACTCGAAAGTGCCTCCGCGGCAAATCCAAAAATTTTCCAAGATAATATACTTATTTGGCTAACAATAAGAATAAATTCTCTATAACATTTAACATTGAATACACACAATTTAATCAAAATATAATGCGTTTTTTGTAAAACTACATTTGCGAGACACGTTACAGTTAGATTTTATATTATATAAACCTAATAGTTTATCGTTCATGAGACGATTGTAACTAAAGCGCTATCCTAAATTTAACCCCTAGGACGATACGATATTGGCTAACCGGCTATCGCGCGATTTCCCTGTTTTCCGGTTATATACCGCACACAACGCACTCATAGCAATACGCGTTTAACACACGACATATCGGACACAACACATTATGACGTCACTATTCATCGCGCGACGTCATCACGACACGACCAACGCCGCTAAGACCCGACTACACAACGTAAAATTTTCAACACCGATATGCGAACGAAATCACTAAGAAGCTTAAGCCGACGTACTTCGATTACAACTTGTAAATACTTGAAAATTTTCTATAATTATAAAAATAACTATACGAATAAAATTTTGTAGACAAAACGACAGAGTTGGTCCGACCATAACAGGTGAAAATAAGGTCTTTTATTATTCATATCGATTCAGAATAATATGGGGTGGATCAGTAAGAACGTAATGTGGGGTTTAGTTGAGTTTACCGCAGCTGGTTATGAAAATGGAACTGTGAGGTTTACCAGCGCTATCGCCCGTGCCACTCAGCCAGTCTACGAGTTCGAGACCTTCTGCGACGTATGCAAATATTGCAGTGAAGCCGCGCATTTCACGTAAAATAATACGGAACTGAGACCCGACTAACCCCATGTTGTCTTGACGTTTTTGTGATCGACGCATCCCGACGGAACCGCGAATGGCTAACATTTTAGTATCATCTGGCATAAAATACCTGTCTTCGAAAACGGAGTGTCCGCCTCGTCCATTGTTAAATTCGAAATCGCCGGTGATTACGCTTTCATTTTCCCAGCATTGGAAAATCGAGCAGCTGCGATAACCGACTCCGAGTTCACCCGACGTCAACAAAGCAAAATTACGCGCCATACGCGGGGCGACGTCTTCCCGTACTTCTATCACTATACGCCCGAATGGAGTGCCGTTCACTTCCAAGTTGAAATAATATAAAGGATATGTGGAAGGGTTCCGCAGCATCGGTGAGTCCAGTGCAGCGGTCGTGGGCGCCGGAGAAGCTGTTTCAGGCGCTGCATCCGCTTCGAGCGCGCCCTTGCCTTCCATAATTTCCAGAGGATGCACTCGCCTCACGAGACAATGTCTGGTGTACAGTTGAGCAGTACAATAATTAGCCAGGAAGAGCACGGGATCGCGTCTTTCGTCTCCAGGAATTGCAGGTGACGACTCCCCGGCGGCGGCACCCGAGAGCGAGCGTCGCAGTAGTTCAAAGTCCAGCACTACGGTTGCATTGCGAATCAAGTCATCGAGACGACATTGGAGCAGAGCATCGGCGTGGCGGGCCCGGAGACGTTCGCGCTGCGCCATGACCGTCATGAGCGAAAAGTTTTCTCCATCGATGGTCGGTTGCTCGAAAGATACTTGTAATGCAAGCTCCGCCTCAAGCCGCGTCTTAAGTGCTGTAGTGGCGTCGAGAGCGCGCAACAAAAAATCGCGCTGGCGCACAGCCAATCTCTGAAGATCGGCGTTGAGAAGACGAGCCTCTTTTTGCAATAGGTCTCGTACCTCTCGTGCGGGGCGCAAGGCGTGTGCATGGTGAGAGTGGTCGCAGGCCCGGCAAGCGCGCACACCACAGGCAGCGCACCAAAGCAAGGGCAATGCGTGGGTTGCGCACGGTGGGTCTGGGCTTATGCGTCGCGCTAGAGCGAGGACGGCAACGTGTGTCGGTAGCGCTTCGGCACGCCCCTCTGGTAACTCCGTAATCTTCAAACAATGCACGCAGCTCACTTCCCTTTCGCCCCCCAGCATACTTTGAGTACACGGCAAACAAAAATAATGTTTACATGAAAGTGTTTTAGGCGGCCGATCAGTCTCGTTGAAAGAGCGCTTACAACAGAAGCAGAGCGCCAACTCCTCGAGATCGTCTAATTCGTTCGCCATTTGCTTCATAGCTAATGCTCTTGAGGCGAAACCTCAACCGCCCCAATGAGTGATAGACGTCACAAAATTCAGCGGAACGTAACAGTCTCGTTGCGGATCGCGGAACGCAGCACCTAAGCGCGATGGTTACGTTTACATCTTACACTTTACCGCTAACTTAACACTCAGGATAAAAATTAAATTAAAGAAAAATACTAAACTAAAATAATTTTATCGGTGTGGATTTCCACGTCATGTTACGTTTTGTGTATATACGCCATGGCGCTTTCCGCTTCTGCGCCGGGCTTCAAGCCGGTCGATCAACAGATTATTTCCGGTGAAGTATCTTTGTTACAGCGACTGTACAATTTATTTAAAGAGGTATATAAACTTTTACTATATTATTTTTAAATTCAAATAATTATTTTAACTTTACGGTTAAGACAGGCATCCGCTTTGAATAAATTGCCTGTACTGAACATCGAGTTTTAGTTTTGTGCATCAAATCTCAAAAATTAATTTCTAAAGGGTTGAAAAAGCTTTTGGAACAGACTCAAGTCATAATCTGTTTACAAATATAATGACGTACATTGATGCATTGAAAATTGTTATACTACTCGGACGAGGTGAGACTTAATAGAATCAAAATTTCCTAAAAATAAATACAAGACGTCGCTACAAAGTTATCATTGTGCCCTCTCTGGCCTCGACCTGCGGCAGCTTCTCTCTGTTCCGCTATGATTAAAATGGGCGTGTCCGCTCTCGCCGCCGAGAGTCTGTTTTATCAGCTCGTATCGAATGTCACAACTCGCAGGTTTCGCATATAGGGTTACCATTAACAGAGCTTTCTGTTGGTGCTTAAACTTTTTTTCACTGTTCGTAACCGATTACATTTAAAGAAATATTTTTTATTACAATTAAAATCGATAATAATTTACATTCTGCAATGAAACAATATTTATAAACTTTGCGGCAATTACGTTTAAACTTGCTATTAAATTTTATTGCAATGATGGTTAGGAACCCTAGAGACAGACACACATCGCTGTATTGATCGGCGCACCGGATGCTACGCAACTTATGTAAGAATCCCTCTTACCGGAGCTGGTTTAATAAATGATTATTTACAAAGTACGTCATGTTATCACCGTGTTTGTTGTTTTTATAAAAAACTCTTACACGTTACTGGTCTAGGAATGCACAGAATATAAAAAATATTTAAATAATTAAATAGTGATTTTTATTTTTGGGGTTTATTTATTGACTGCCAGCGGCTTCCCTCGCATTCATATTGAGTTTGTCATCCACTTCTAGTTGTCAATTAAGTAACTTTATTGAATCTATGATTTATTCTACTAATTTAATAAAAAATAAAGTAATAGACACATACCCACAGACAAAAATTCTAAAAATTATTATTTTGGATGCTATTACGCTGATAAGATACCTAAATAATAGTTTTTTCAAATATGTTCAATGAAGGGGCATCGACCAGTTATATTTTTATTATATTATAGAAAAAGATAGATATATATTAGAGAATAGTTATAACAGTATATAAATATCATGAATATTTATTAAATAAATTTTATATATAAAACATAACTATGAATTTCTATTTCAGTGTTTTCAAAGTTCTTAAAAATTTACGAACATTTTTTTATTTGTACCGGTTCGTTTTTGTATTATTAATGGGCTACACTTATTAAAGCGAAATATATAAGTAAATGAAAATTATTTTATGTAATTTTTTTATTTACATAATTTATTAAATATAGAGTATTACATTAATTAACATTCTTTTATCGTCTACCAAACTTGACTTAAGTCTTCACATAGTATTGCAATTACACTAGATTGAAACTTACATCATGCCGGGAGCCTTAAACTTGTTTTTAGACGTTTAGTTGTTAAAGCTCTTGTACTTTTCAGGAACGCGACGCGTACGGAAATGACGTAGGAGTATCAGCCAAGAGGTTACCAGTGGCATATCTGCTGGTGGATGTTCCATGCGGCGTAGCGCCCAACAACTCTCAGCCAACGTTTAGCCCGACAGCCACGTTCCCGCCCGCAAACCGCCCTCTTCAGAACTATATACAGAGCCTGAAAGGACTGCATGAACACATTCAGAGCTCCCCTTCATTCTTAGAGGTACTCTACCTAATGTGAAACGCTACCTATAAAAGTTACATGGTAATACATATATGGTATATTTACATGTCCAAGTCCAGGATCTCACCTGTACATCAAAATTCATCACAACGTTACGGTCACAAATACAAAATTATTATGGCATTATCCTTACTCTATCTAATCTTTAAACCCCATAGGCATTCTACCAGTCTCGATTCGATTATTAGCAAACGTAATTATTACAAAAAACGCTTACTGCAAAAGTCATTATAGTGAGGTATTTCTTTCGAAATCTAGACCAAAATATTTTATTTCAGGCAATGTCAGATCTCCATGTGTTGCTGTACTTAGCGACGAACGAAGCTCTACCGTTGACTGTGGAGCAGCTGGCACCGTTGCTACAAGCTGTGCGGACGCGAGACGCGCAGGCTGCGGAAGCGTGGCGCAGTGAGGGTCACGTTGCGACTCTCTTGCAGTTGGCCGCCTGTGATCAACATTCACCGGCAGCCAACAGGTAGACTTTGACTAAGTCTGTGTTCCACTACCATCTCAGTGTGACAAATAGATCATTCAGGTGTTCAACGTAACGACCACGGTCATTGTTAGTTTAACAACAACGAAAACTCACTGGTCTGGTCGTGAGCTATACGTGGTATTATAAATGAGACTTGTAAAACGAAATTTTGAAATACGAGATCTATCTAAAAAAAGAAACTATGCTAACCCAATTTTCATTGTTTTCGTAGAAATCTAGATCACCATTTTTTCGGATTTGATATTTTAATGATGAAAAACACTCCTCTTATTCAGTATACATAATCTTAAAAAAATTGTTGTTTCCGCGTGGCGTCGTCATTGTTTCTTGAAACGTGTTATGTTTACAGTTCGTCGGATGGTGGAGTGTGGACATGCCAGCTATGTACTTTCCATAATGCGGCTCCACTAGATTCGTGTGAAATGTGCGCCATGCCCAGGTAAAACCTTTACTTGTTTCGTATTTAAAAAGAGCTATGCTTTTGTTTTCTATTTATACACATTTTATAAACTTTAAATACTTACAACAAATACTAGTTTAACACAATATAGACAGTTGAAATTGAACTTTGAAACAATGAGTGTGAAAATAAATTTTCTTATAAAAATATGGAAAGATTGTAAGGAATTGTGTTGCATACAGTCATCACTTTATTTAAAATCTATTTTTATAATGACTAATTTAGTGTCAGTAAATCACGGTACTTAAGATATATCTTGATTTTTATAAAGATTTCTTTTTCCAGGAACAACGCGATGTAGTTACGAATCTGGAGGCGTTGTGGTTTTTACAAAGTGTTATCATCGGTACTGATACGGACATATTTTTGTACCCAACGTTGCATGAACCTTCAGGATACGTTAGACATATTAATTAGTCGCTAGCAGACATTTCGTTTAGAATTTGTACCGTAGATAAATTACATTGTTTTAAAAATAATAATGCTATCTTTTATCATTTTGTATTCGTTATTATGATTAATTTCAAATTGTCATGTAGATTGTAAATAACTATTAACAAAATTTAATTTGAGTATCGTTTTTGAAACGTGACCTGAAAATGAGTAATTGTAGTTACAAATTCCTTATCTTATTTCGAATTTGTACAAATGTTGAAGCATTCAAAAACTTAATTTACTTTACTGCAACTGTATACAGCCAATTTTCCATTAACAATGTCAAAAAATTATAAACACTAAAAGTTACATCCTCGGAAAATCTACAAATAATTGACCCTATTTTATTTACCAATGTATCAAGATAAATTACATTGTTTTAGGTATATATTCGGGCTTCCTCTGCACTTCAAGAATAAATAACAATTTTTACATCAATTTGTCATTTCAATTCAGAATTGCTAATTATAAAAATAATTTGAGTAAACCTTGGTGTAGGACGCCTAGTCAGCTACCAGTAAGACAGGAGATCCGGCAAATTACTACTTTATCAAATAATTATACTTTAAAGCTTCGATAAATTACATCATAAAGACCTTTTCGGTCTCCAAGACTTTAATCGGAATGAAGATCAACGTGGCCTTCACATAATTCTTTCTTAAATAATTAAGTGCAGAGCGAATGAAGTTGTGAATGTATGTAATGTCAAAGATATTCCTGTACGCTAGCGGAGATCGTTTTATATGAGAAAATTAGGATAAATACAGTTTGCTGTCTACACAATTTTGTATTTCATTTATCTCTTCGTAAGCGCTCACTATCGAAATTTCTAACAGTAAATCTCATATGTGGGATATGGTCAGGCAGTAGCGTGTGCTCCACATATGCAAAAAGGAATTGCCTACCCTATCGAAATAAAAATTAAGTTATCCTATGTTGACTAATTATTTTTAGGCCTAGGCAATGGTTTGAAAAATTTAGTAAATTTTCTCTTGCTTGTTGGCAGTTTTTAATAGCTCCTTCATTTCTAACTGATACGCAGCAGTCGCATTAGTAATTTGCATTCGCATTACTATTTCGTTCCATAGATGGATCAATGTTCAAAAAGAAATTGCAAAGCTCTTTTGCCATTCTTAACCTTTACTAAGATTTTTTTAAATTAAATGTCACGTTTCCTAGTTGTAGCCATTTGTTTAGATTTGTATACTCCATCAGGTACTAGGTCTGCAAATTCTGCTGCGGCAGTGTTTCATTATTTTATCTCTAATTTTCTTTATAAGAGAACATTGTCTTAATGAGCATCCTGCTCTGAAAATCGTGCTTATCACAATTTGTATGACTTAACTAGATATCATATTAAAATAAGGTATGTTAAAAGCATTAATCAATAATAAACAAAATTTGTTAACTAATTATAGGACCATTAACATTATTGATTGAAATTTAATAACAACCAAAATCACACCCAGTAGGTATACCGGATATATATATAGGATATAATGATTAGAATTACACCAAAATTCTGACTCAGCAATCCGAATTTTAGAAAGAAAAAAAACATTCGTTTTGTAAAAATATTTAATATGTACAATTTTGTATCTACGCAGCAACGGGGACATTTACAGTGTTCTGGAAGCTACCACGTGACAAACAGCAGAGAGCGAACATTGGTATAATTACATCTAAACACCCAGTTTCAAAATTCAACTGGAGGTTAACCACATTAATGATACCAAAGCAACAGTTTTATCTGCGAAAAGTACAATTATACTTGAATAGCCTTATCAATGGAAGTTTCTTTAAAAATGTCCCGTGTTTAAAGTAGCAACAGCATGTTTCGGAAACATATTATAGGTAAATTAATTTATCGAAGAAAACTTAATTCATTGTTCGTACAATGAATTAAGTTCTCTTCAACTTTTTGTTGTGTAAGAATCAATTATTAGTAGGTGTCATCAAGTTAAGATTTGATATTGTTTATTAAAATTTAAAATGGTTCAATATCAAACCGCATAATCATTTGACGACATTTATGAATTAATAACACACAATATTGCAACTATCGTCCTTACGTATTTATAAAAGTACTGCTGTCCCACGCCATAATCCATTCAACTTCGATTAATGTAAAAGTTGGCTAATCATGCCGTTTTTGGCTTGTGTACTTGCGTTATTATTCACTTCATTTGACATTTATAGACCTAAAAGGATCTTGTACCAGGGAATTATGAAGCCGCTGTGCAAATAACTAAAGAGTACATCCGCTTATTTTTATATACAATTTTTTTTGGCTTTTTTGCGGACGAAAACTTGCCAAACTTTCAAACAGAGAATGCCTAAGTCTAAATCACACGAATAGCCGTACACATTATAAACCGATATCACATCGTAGTCTAAAATTTTTTAATATATTACACATGGCTCAATATAATTACAATGTATATACAGGGCGAGCCCAGACACCGCTCCAATATTTTCAAATGAGCTCAGATCAAATTACAGCTAAAATTCAAGATAACTATCCTATATACATCCATATATTAATGCATATATGAAGGGGACTAAATTTTATAAATATAATACAAATACAATACAGATATTGTAAAACCACTCGAAAAGATAAGTGATGATTGTGATTTTTTTTTTGGATTTTTCTAATGCATTAAAACGTCAATTTAATTAAAACTAGAAATTTCGTCACTCCACCATTTGATCTATAACAATGTCATATTTTGAAAACAAACGTATTTGGACTACTTAATGGACAGTATATGAAAGCTTTTATAATTTTAATTACGCAATAATATTACTTTAAAAAAATCATACAGTAAAACAGGGATAATTTTTGTCAAGTATATGTAACTCATTAGTTAATTGTTCAATTATAACGCTTTGGCGATATGTGGAAGTTTTGGCGAAACCTTTCATGATATCAAGGTCGCACTCAAAAAATTAAATATTATTATTGAATGTTCAAAGAGCCAATAAATTTAGCATTAATGATTGTTTATTTCTCTTCTTTGATAATTCAATAAAGCCAAGGCAAAATTTATAGCATTTGTAAAACATATTATATAGAAAAAATGATGGACAGTTTACGAATTTTCATCCTTATTATGTAAACCTCACTTTATAAGAATGCAATTTTTTTAAAATTTTTTCGTAATTTCTGTCAACTTTGTATTGAAATAATTTTTGTCAACGTGATACACAAGTGATGTATCAACAATTAGAAAATACAATTTGAATTATTAAAATACTACATACAGTAGCTGATATCGAATGTAAAGCACACTAATGTTACTGAACTTAACTATACTGAACCTAATACATGCTACTAGACACATTTTGATAATTTTTTTATAGATACGCCATTTTAAGGTCTCTTTGGTTATGAAGCGAGATGTCGAATCCCGAGAATATATTTACAGACGTCTCATATTATTTATAACTAAAGAAGTAAAATTTAAAAATTGCGTCAGTTAAAGTCTAAATGTAGATGTTCTATACAACAAAATGAATATACCTCACATTGAAAAGTTACAGACAAGTTTGGGACAGATTTTTGATAATATTCCTGTAATATAGGCGAAAGGTTCTTCATATTTTTAGCATTAATTTCATTTAAAATTAATTACCATACATTGACGATATCTTAGCCACTGTAATAGTGATTGGTATGATAGAACTTGCCGGTTTATGAAATGTTGAAGATCAATTTTTACGATCGCAGTAACATTAGTGAGCTAAGTGTAGCCGCCTTATTCAGCAGCGGATGCGTCTGTGGGCGCGCGCATGGGCGGGAAGTGCCTCGGGTCGCGGATGTCGTATGAGCCTCGCGGAGGCGAACCGGCCATCGCTGTATTCAACTCGTGCTCCCGTTCTGATTCTAAACACGACATAAAACCTTTTGTTGGTTAGCGTACAGATGTCATTCCACATAAGCTTTACTTTAAGGCTGTTTCAAAGATGGCGCTTCACGGAAGCTGGGTTTCTAAATTCAAATAGAAGAAGAATATTCATACATACAGGTAACAACAAAAACTTTGTATTATAAATTAATTATCATATGAAATTATAGTTACTGTAATTTGGCTTCAGAAAATGTAAAAGAGTGTACAGAGTGAATAGAAATTGTTGGAAATTTACAGAACAAAGAATGAAGTCTATTTTCTAGTCTATTAATTTTATATGCGAAAAATAGTTCGAAATTTGTAAATCAAAGATAGCCCCAGTATCTGAAATAAATAGTTTTGAATAATAACTATTTATACTTGTTAGAAACCAAATGAAGTGCCACCTTCCATAACATTCCCTACACCAAAGCAATGGTGCAATGATCCAATTTATGACAAGCTCGAGAAACTTGCGCATTTTTTTGTATTTTTTGCTGTTCTTATAGGCAAAAATAATCCAAGATTAAAATAATACAAGAGTGACAAGTTTGTCGAAAACTTCTCTTATAGGATTCTGTTATTCTGATATAATTTCCACGAAGTTGCTAGATCCTTTACTGTGTAGAAGATGTTATCTTTTTGACGAAAAATATTCTAACAACCAATACAAAACATTTACTAGACCTAGCTAGATCTAGCAACAACATGAAATCTTTAAATAGAGAAAATGTATGCAAATATATGAGACGCCAAAAGTAATTTTGATTTAATTTTTTTAAATTATAATTTGAATGTTTTTTGTTGAATAAACATATTTTTTCCAGTTTCAGAGTCTCATATGTCAAGTGATTTAAATGAGCTAGGCATGAATTCCATCACCAAAGCTCGAAAACTGTTTGAAGGATATTGTTATGAATACAATAAAATAAATTAAAGTTTTATCAACAATCACATAGACTTCATTTAAAGGAAAAACTTTGCAAATCAATAGAAAAACTCAAAACTAATTCTAATTACAGAATTAATATCAAGAATTCCATGAAACACAGTACTATGATGAACAAGTACAAAAATAATTTTAATGTGAGACAGGTTTAAGGAATTTTCATATTTTATTTTTAAATATTTTTTGGCCAATCAATGACCAATACTAAATTATAACAAGGATTTTTAACTCCATATGTCATCAATAATTTTCGGAGTTCAATAATGCTCGTTTTGACAACCAATTTTACCTAACAACAATAGATTATACTATAAGGAATTACAAATTTGTATTTCACCAATCCCTGATTTTGACAGTAACACTTGTTTGTTTGTTCTTTATTAGAATGTTTTGGATTTAAGCTTAATCTTAAACCTGTGGTCCCAAGGAGAGTATTGACAAGTAACAAAATGGAAATCACATTAAAATTTTACATTCTAATTCTCAATAATGTAATAAAAAAATTCTGCAAGAATCAAAAATCCATATATTTTAACACTAGATTATAGAATATAAGCCTGGAAATTTTAAATATATTTATACCAACCTACAACTGTTTCACAAAATAATCTATACAAATAAATAAATTTGGAGTGTCTAATTGTAATATTAATATTACTGCTTTTTACTAACTGCATGTGGATGTAAATGTTATGGACTAAGTAATAAATTGGGCATAATACATAATGCCCGGGTATTATGAAAAATGACCTAAGCTAACCTAACCTAGACATTATTTGTAATGCTCACACATTATAATCAATGCCCGCATTAATCTACTGGTTCACAACAGGCATTATGTACTATGCTCAATTCATTACTTGGTCCATAACATATACACGGTATAAATAACCAAAACGGTACCGAACTAACATTTTTTTCCTGTCTGTTTGAGCCGGTTACTCCATGAATGTATTAATTTGTATTAATATAATTAATAAAAAAATAACTACTTTGCGCGGACGACGGCGCGTGCACAGCTAGTTACTGTAAACGAGATAGTCCAGTACAGTGATATGCCTTTCGACTTTAAACTCTTACACGAATGCTCGATGTAAAAATTAATCGACAGCGCATTATAGACGCTTTATTTAACACCAAAATGAACCTCATGGAAAGAACTTTGATAAGTTCGTGAAAATACAGTACTACTATGTACTTAATTGTGGAAATAAAACTATATTAAAAAAAAGATTGCTTTACATGTTTCTTATAAATACATCTTCATAAAGAAAACCGTTTTTTAACACATAACCGAACGTTAGAAATAATTTGCAGTGGCCCACATAAATCTAGTGTTAAAAAAAGACCCGCTAGTCACTTGTCAACTACTCTATGAATGCGTATTTGATATTTATGACTAGTAAATACCGGAGAGTGGCCTGTGTGACGTCACTTACCGCTACTGATCGCCGCCAGCTGGTTCCGCGCCCCCTGTCACAAATGACACTTCCATACACACAACCACTCTCTACTGTATACGTTACAATATGGCACTTAGTGCGAGTGAAGTTCACATGACAGTCGTTTATACGCTTTATTGATAAAGGAGTATTGAGGTTATGGCGAGTCACAAAACGATCAATTAAACTACACAATAAACTGAAAAAGGCCAAAGTTATGTTCCATATTTCAGTTTTAGATAAATATAATGTATCATCATATTTGTTATTAGTGTATCTTCTTCTGTTATAGGCAAATCTCGGTAATCTCCTTTATTAATTCGAAAAATAAAAACACGAAAAATAAAAACGTATTGACGATTATCACGCGGCTATCACGAAGCGTATGCTCAATAACAAAAGTTAGTTACTAACATTAAACTTACATATTACGAAGAACAGAACAGTTGTCAGCCCCCGTCGGTATTTTACCAACGAGCACATGAACTTTGCCAAATTCAAAGACACCAAACAAAGCTAGGACAAAAGCGGAGTGGAGGGGGAATCGTTCTAACTCGAAAACATTAAACTCGACATCTTTCAAATAGTTCGGGAAAATATCTAAATGAACTAAGAATATAACCTCTTATGTGTAAGAAATTGTATTTACAATTTAATACAGTCCTTGATTGTAGTATTTTCGTTACATTAGTAGGTACAATAAATTTCATATTCGACAAATACGTGTGTCATGGCTTGATTATTTTATAAATTAAGTAAATTAAAGGAAACAAACCGGTTAAATGATGTCCATATATAAACGGATTGAGAAATAAACTTATATTCTTAATAGATAGTGCGAAGCTAAGTCACGGTCGGTAGTTGACGACTGGAAGCGACTATGCGAACCCTACGCGACAACGCAGAATGCGACGACGCGCGAGGGATGCTGTGGGAGTTAATGGATGCAGAAATTTGATTGGGCGGTGTAGGTTTTTAATTGGTCGATGAGGGAGTGTAATTGGTCGGTTGTTGGGCGAGAGGTTCAAGATTATACCTGTCATGTGGTCCGGGAGCCGGCCGCGCAGCGCGCCCGCGTAACTGCATCCCGAGGCGACTGCGGGGAACAATACGTCAGCCATCTCCCGCACTACTTACAAGCCTTACTAGCAACGATCACTTCGATTTAATAGCGTCTATACAGACTATTAGTATTATTTAGCAATTCAATTTAGCTTAATATGGAAGCGTTTAAATTCTATCTGAGCCTAACAGAATTTCGTTTCTAACATTCCTTTCTTTGACATTACTATATTCTACATAATTAACACCTACTTTAAAATAGCGATTTAATTTTAAATATTTGAAACTCATTTATTCTACTGTACAGTTAAAATGTATTTAATGGTAGAGCAGCAATGTAGTAATATCGAATTTCATACGTAAACTCTCTTACTCATGCTGAATTTAATGATAAACGATACAACGACTATAAAGTCACACAATGCGGCTTTGCCCTATACATTTTATTTACCTGCCCTCGTGATCGCTCCTAGTAATTCTAAATTATCACTTCTCATACGAAATACCTTGTCTTTAAATTTATTGAAAAAATCAGTAGTGCTATGAAAATGGCTGAAGAGGGGAGAATCGCCTTAATGCAATTCAAATTTTAAATTTTACTTATCGTATCGGTTTAAATATAACATATACATAATACATAAAATAATTGAATTTCAATAAAATCAATGAGAACTCTAAAAGGAATAGATCTAGTTATTTACATAATATGAATACGAGTTTAACAATAATGTATCCTGAAAGACGAGATCATATATATATCCTAGGCAATTTGCAACAAAAAATGACGTTTCGAGGCAAGCGGTGAACAAGGGAAGGAACGGAGAGGAGATTCGAACGAAATAGTATTAGACAAATGAAAGAACGATCAAAATGTTGGGCACTGGCGCCAGTACTCGACCGACAGCGATAGAGAACTGCACCTTGCCGCATTATTTAGGCAATGTTTGTTCTTACGTGACTCTTAATATGAATTAAGAAGCAAAAAAATCAAAACAGAAATTAATATTAGAAGTATTAACTTTATAGTATACAATGTTGCATAATTTGATTAAGATACGATTTTCAATTCTTGGGTTCATCTTTGTCAAGTCACACTATTAGTACAGACAAGTGCTGTGATTATTTTGACAACATTGATACATACAACATTGTATAAAAATAATGGTTAAATGTACAGTCAGACTTGTCCGACTTAGGAATCATACGAATCCAGTAGATTGAGTATATAAGGACACATGTTTTCATCAACTTATCCGTTGTCCAGTTGTATCATTTAACGTGACAAGACGTCAAACATAAAATACAGTGGAAATATCTCTTTAGTTTCTTGTATTTGACACGTATTCCAAATCATGAATTTAATTGTAATCAGCTGAGTAATACAACGATGTCAAATTGTTAAACATATCTTTAAATTAGATTCAAACATCAATTCGTCTTGGAAAATATCCCGTTTCGATATTTATATTCTGTTAAACTTTAATGTATATGGTATCTGACTGTACATTTGTTAGGTTGTATATAAATGCATATCTATGCATGCAGCGTGTAACGCATATCAGTGATTTGATAGACATATGAGACAAAATTTAATGTATTTTTAATATCTTTACACTCAATTTACCTATTAAGTTTCAAATTTAATATCTGTTATATAACATAATATGTAGTTATAGTATATGTGTGTCTGTTTGTGTGCTTATAACGCAACATACCGTCATGTTGCGGTGCATTTTGCGGTTCAAGTAGATGATGCGTACGCAAAAGTGCACACTCGCCCCCTTCGCCCGCATCTAACGAGTACACATACAAAGTGCCCTCTGACGTCGCTACTAAAAGACGAGCTGAACGAGACACGCTGTGAACAGGTTACAATAATTTTTAAAGTTTAATATGATTATGTAAGATGTTAATGTTTAATAATGATATACGTGTATAATAAACCGGTTTTAATAAATTTTGTAAAACAAAGGTAATCTATCTCTCTTTTAAGATATCTTATAGCTTTGTTCTTGATAAATGATTCTCATTATTATTTAGTCTGAAAGAAGTCGTGGCGTACTGTTTTAGTGCTCATAAATTAACTTACTTAGTGACCGCAGCAACAGCCCGGTAACCAGCCCTCGGTAACTTAGCGGAGGCGAAGGCCCTTCCCTGACTGAGAACATCGGTGACCTGCGCAGGGAGGTACACTAGTCCCGCGGACAGCGTCTGGGACATCCAATCCACCCAGCCAGGTTCCGTGGGCGGGCTGCCGGCTACGGTGTTATCCTCAACAGCTCTTTCAGCGTTTTCCTGCAGCCGGAACACGTGGACGGTCTCCGTGTTCGAGGTGGCAGCTAAGTAAGCGCCACACGCGCTGAACGCGAGGCAGGCGATGGAGACGCAACGCTTCATTCCGCGCCTGAACTCATACAGGCGCGTCCGCTCTGGTACGGCGAACACACGTATGACAGTGCCGCGTTCGGATGCGGTGGCGAGCCTGCGGCCGCACATCGACCACGCCAGCGCTGCGAGGGGGCTATCATGTGCGCTGATCACGCACTTTGCGTTCTGAAATTGTTAAATAACGCTTTGAATATTGTGCCGCCAACTAATATAACTATTTAAACAAACAAAAAAAATCTTAGTCGATATCTGCCTTAATAGATTTATTCAGAATTCATTTGTATACGTAAGTGTGAAAAATATGACTATTACTTATAATTTCTTAAAATGTCCAGTAATATCCAATGTCTAAAATAATGGGTATTAAAAATAAATACATACATTTATAGCGAATGGTTTCTGGACAAAAAAGTGCAACTTCTGGTTTAAAAAACGCGTATGATTTAGGATACCAATTAAAGGCAGATAGGCATGTATACTCAGTCGCCACACCATAAAATACGTGACAATATTATCTGAACTTACCAAATGAACAGCATCAAATATTTGCACTTCTCCAACTGCGCTGGAGCCGGGGTACGCCACATAGCAGTGGTCGACACATGGCGACAGTGCGCATAAACCGCGAGGATTGGGCGGTGTATCGCGAATCGTATGAAGTATCTTCATATCACGGATATTGTGGATATGGAGAGACTCTTCTAGACATACGATAAGTCTCTGAAATACACATTATCGTCATGTGATTTGTTACACCATTAAACAAGATATCTAAACGTTGCAAGAATAAAGTTACTCAAAACTCGTATTGATCAATATTATACTACTAGGTATAAGTCCTATATTTAAAAAATATAGTTCTGTGGACACAATTTTATAAGCTTTCTAAATACGAGGCAATGAGTGATCGTTGTAATTTCCCGTTGTTTCTTTAAATTACAATTAAAAAAATACAAATTAAAACAAATTTACAGTATAAAATTAACGTAATCTAACTAGCGTCATTATAAGTTTAGGATCACTGTTCCAAAACAAATATATTGTTAACACAGCATGGACTACTTAGCTGATCAGTGTAAAATATGTACGGAAATAGATTACGTATATATAATACGTAAGAAAATATAAAATAAAGAGGCAATTTCTGCGATCAAAAAACCAGGGACAAAAACTTCGCGAACTCATTAAGATATATTTTCTACCGTATTTACCGTTATTATCTACCGTAACAAACTTCGCCATTTGAATCATGGAACAAAAACTATACGATTTTTAAAATGAAAATCCAAGGAGCTACTTTTAGACTGGAAAGTATATTGCGTTTATCATATATACAAAGTCAAATTAATTTTTAATTATAAATTAATCTATTAAAATGTTTTAATTAAATATTTTAATAGATTTGAATTCAACAGATAAATGATTCATGCTGGTCCTTCGATACCTGTCATAACAAAAACTTACAGAACGATTAAGTTTCACAGCAAGTATCGTGTTGCTGTAACTGTAATTGCATATCTCAGTTCCCTTCTTGTAATGACACACGATCAACTTTCTGCAAATAAACAAAACCAAAACCTTAAATTTATAATATAAAAAATCAGATGACTGCCTTCCACTTATATTATAATACTAGCTTCTGCCAGCGACTTCGGGCGCGTCCAACTCGATTTCTACACCTTTGGTTACATTATTAGACTTTTAGGAAGGATCCCAAAGTTTTGAAAAATATTATATAGCCTATAAGCCTTCCTCGATAAATTTACTATCCAACACTAAAATATTTTTTTCAAATCGGACTAGCAGTTCCTGAGATTAGTGCGTTTAAACAAAAATACTCTTCAGCTTTATACTACTTATTATAGATTAATTTCTAAGTAAAAGGATCCTATACATATAGATAAAATTGTAGCATATATTTGTAATATCAAAATAACATTTATAATCTAAAAGCACATAAAATGTCCCAAATCCTATGAACAACGTGATATTGGAAAAATAATTTTAAAACATAAAAACCACCTTTACCCGAAGTTTTTATGAATTATTGTATTGCAACCCGAACTTCATACATATACAAAGTCTCACTTGTCGTTACTTGTTACGTTTCCCACTAGTTAAAACTTATTACTTGAACATTGTTCATTACGAGTGAAAATAATAAAAGCATACTAAGATTTAAAATCAGGTTTTAAGATAGTAAAGTTTGAGAAGTGTCATAACATGTTCCTATTATGTTATTATCATTTAGATATTTCAATTAGGCGGATTCTTTGTCGTGGCATTGACCATTATCTTTAAGCCTCACAAGTAACATTACCGTAAATTTTCATTTTTAGTCCTTTTCGGATTTGTCGAAAAGGATAAGACTGCGAAAACAAAACTAAAAACACTGCAGAAAGTGAGCAGTGTAACTTGAAGATAAAAAAACAACCTACCTTATCGATCATTGCCCGAATACTAAAGAAAAATAAAGGTACTTACAATTAATAAAACCAAACGCGTAAATAATATAAAAAATCATATCTTTTATTAAAAAAACAGTATGTTCTTCTGAAAGCCCTAAAGATACATAAAAACGAAATTTCGAATAAGGAGTATATAATCGTAGAAGCAGGTTAAAATTGACTGTCAAAATTTTGAGATCCAGATATTAATACATTCAATGTTAATAAAAGTGTGAAAATTATATGAATATTTAATACTTGCTTCTGCCAGCGGCTTCGCTCGCGTTCATTTCGATTTTTATACCTACTAAAAGTCCAATAATGTATATTGGGCTTTTAGTAGGTATCTCATATCTTTGAAAATATAATTTAGCGTATAGCCTACCTCGATAAATGTACTCAAAGATTTTTTCAAATCGGACCAGCTATTCCTGAGATTAGCGCGTTCAACCAAACTTTTCAGCTTTATAATATTAGTATAGATTAAATATTCATTCTACTTTGAGTCACCGAACTATTCTATCAATTATTAATATTATTATATGTGACATTCATACATAGATAATAGGTGATTAATTTCACTATTTATACACTAAGACGTAAGCGTTTTCGTATTTTCTAAGGACAATATATTTGGACGTTTATTTGATTTTGAATGCACAAAACAGCATAATAGGAGAATATTATCTATATTTAAACTATCTTCAGGCAAAGGTAAAGAATTTTGTGACATCCCCCACTCAAGATTAACACGGGAATTCACTTTAAAAATCGCTGTTTGTCGTATTGATATAAGCGTGAACGATGCGTGAAACATATAATATTATGTGTAGTATCGGTGTACGAACGCTATCGACCGTAGCGTTTGCACGTGTGTTAATAACGTCATACAACGAACTATTAAATTCACAGCCGCTATCCGGGTCACACTTATAAAAACACAATACAATAATTACGTCACATAGTCTTATCATTTTTAACCCCTGACGCAGAAGTTTAACGTATTTATATTTATTCTTCGACATCATAACATCAAAACAGATTAAACCATTTAAATTCACTTTTTTATTTGAAATGTAACTTGATAGAATTTTTGGTATAGCTCTATAAGAATATTTATTCAGTAGTTACATTTCGGAATTTTTGTTTAACAATCAAATGGAAATTATGCGAGACACTACGATAATACATAGTTTATAAAGCATAATCAATTGTCAACACAGAAACAAAAATTCTTTGAGAATGTAGCTAGGTTAATAGGTACGTAACTCAGGTAGAGACTGCTTCTAATCTATTCCGTGGTAGCAATAAACTTTTAATAGTTAATCATTCGTTAGGTTTCGAGATAACCAATGCTATTGCAGTGACCCAGAATACTGACGGATAGAAAGTAAAGCTTTACTGTAAAAAAGCAATGTAAGACATGAGGTTTTTCTATAGTACAAAGTCTATCCAGAGTTTTTGAATCTTATAACAAATACTTAAACGAGCACCAATTTCAACCAACAATATTATCTATTGACAGCTACAACGATTGTCACAATTATAGACAAATCTATTATAAAAGAGCTATACTTCGTTACTTGTTCCAGATATTTTCACCAAGTTTAGAAGATAAATTCAATTCAATTCAGTGTGGTTTATCGGTCCATATTATGAGTATTTGTAAATATAATCATTATCACGAAATCTGAGAAACCATGCAGCTAGTCTGAGATTTGGAAACACGCAATTTTTCAGATATTCTTTATGTGAACTTTTTCTCGGTTTACGGTATTACAGTTCCTAGTTTTAATACTTAATGTTAAGTTTCCAAACATTACACGTTGCCAATATTTTCGCCGCTTTTCGTTTACATTTTTACAGAACATTCGATATGATTCTCAGCTTCAGACAAAATGAATGTACGTCAGACTTATTGTAGTCTGATAACCTATTCACTCTTTAACGTCACTTTCCTGCTGGCCTACATACGTGTTATTTCTGTAACGTAATTTTATTAATTTTAAATATGTTATATAACATTAAGTTTACGTTGAAGACTGGTTAGATTTCCTAGAATCTTGAGATACATATAATACAAAATCTGTCCGAATCTGTCTAAACTGCGTTCGAATTTGTTTTTACTGAAGACTAGGACACAAGGCTAGACAGGAACTAATCACAATTAACGAAAAAAACACATCGTTTTGTTTTCGTTTAAGTTTAAAGCCATATATAGCTGCAAAGTAAGTAATCTTTCGTTCACAACAAATTAAATAAAATCAACGTAAACAAAGGAAAGAGTAATCGCAATTGATAAAAAGAATAAATATACGCTTACGTTCGACAAACCTTGGATATATAGTCACGCAATATAAAAATTATAAACGTACACTGGTGTATGAAACAAAATCGGATGTGGATATTGTTATTTGGAAAGATAATGTAATCAATAAATATAATATTTAAATCATTAATCC